>LUCH01007078.1:4673-27581 GCA_013368495.1 Paragonimus heterotremus
AAGCACTGTGTTACTTGGAGACCTCCGTGTGCTTCCCAACCGGGGACACAGTTGGATCATATAACATTTAGTTACTGGTGGCGTCACTCTGTTGAGGACTGTCTTGCCTTTTGGAGCAACCACCTGGACTCGGACCATACTGTTGTGTGTGCCCGTTTCGTTCTACCATTTGCCCAGAGGACCTACGTTCGTAAATGCAAGGTGTTCAACTGGCATTCGGGCGATGAGAGTGTGAAGGACGCCTACAAAATGGCGATAGTGAACAAGTTGCCCAGTTCGAGTCAGACGAAGGATCCTAATGAACACTGGGAACAAATCTCCGAAGCCATGAAAGCATGCCGTGAACAAGCATGTTCCCATGGGGCTGTTCAGTTGCGACAGAACTGGTTTCCACCACGTCGATAAACCTCATGAACAAACGTCGCTCGATCCCACCTGGCTCTGAATATGATGATGACCGTCGAGAACTTAAACGCAAGCTGAGTAAAAGCTTGAGCAAAGACCGTGAGCAATAATTGGTCAAACAGTCGCATGAGATGGAAAAAGCCTTCTTACTTGGGGATAGCAGGAGTCTCTTTTCCCTGGTCCGTGGTTTTACTGGCAGTCGAGTCGGTGTAAATGAAACCATATGTGAAAAAATAGTTCACTTATTACCAGTCAATCGCGCCGACTTGATAAGCGGGCTGAACACTCTGAAGAACAGTTCAGCTGACCTCAACCTGATCATGTGGACGATGGGACCCGATTGGTCAGTTATTGCACTTCAGACGATCCTCCAGCGGAAGCAGGAATGGTCCTAGAGCTCAAGTTATCGAGGCATAATAAGGCTCCTTGTCTAGACCTCCTCCCTCCTTCTCGTTTCAAGGATGGTGGGGAGAGGTTGATATCAGGAGTGACAAAACTCTTCCAGACAATCTGAGAGACTGGAGAGGTACCTCGTCATTGGTGCATATCAACAGTCATTCCCGTTTTCAAAAAGGGGGCCCGAAGTCTATGTGCGCCGAAGTTACTCACTGGCCTTATTTTACGTCGGTTCACTAAGCCCAGAGGAAGCCAGATACGCGAAGAACAGGCAGGATTTCCATCCAGTCGGGGTTGCGTGGATCATATTTTTACCTAGCGACGGATCTTGGAACATCGGCACTGTTAAAGACAGCCGTCAGTCGTGGTCCGTTTGGACCGAAAGGCTGCTTTCGAATCAGTTGCTGGTGACGTACTCTGGAGCTGTTTCCTTTGCAAGGGAGTACCAGGAATATAAGCTAATCTATCGAGATCACTCTGTGCTCACTCTGCAAGCAGTGTGAAAGTTTATGGACAACTGTCTCGTGCGTTGATCACTTTTAGTGGTGTCCGTTAGGGGTGTCCGATTTCCCCCCTTCCCCTTCAGTATTGTCATGGACGACATGCTGAATGGTGCTGTGGTGATTGACACTAAACTTATTTCTCATGACTGTTGTTTCATTACACTGTTGACAAGTTGTACAATTGCGCCCGATGGATAAATTACTTGCTTTGCCTAGTTCGGTTGTTATTACGATTGCGTCGAATCTAGCTCTGGGGTTGGGCTAATTTAACTACTTCGTTTCTGTATTCATGGAACCATCACAATTGGCGTCGCGGACTTCTGTAAATTTCTGCGATGGATTCCTGTCCACTTGAAATTCTCAATACTCATAATTCGTCGAGAGAGATCGAGGACTATTTTGAACGCTTCGAAATATGGTGTCTCATAGGCAAAGAGATGAAAGCGGAGAAGAAAGCCGCTCACTTCCTCACCGTAATTGGCAGGGATGCGTACGGCTTAGTGAAAAACTTGGCATTTCCTGATCCACTGATTTCTCTTCCTTATGAATCCTTGAAGAAACTGCTGCTTTCACATGTTAAACCTGTAAACTTTGAAGCAGCTGAACGAGCTAAATTTCATACGCTTGTGAGAAAGGAAAATCGGGATATCAGACAGTTTATTCTTGAAATACAGACTCAAGCTGCTCGGTGTAATTTCGAAGACCAACTACATACTCAACTCCGTGACCGTTTGATTGCTGGAATAAATTTGCATGATCTACAACAGAAGCTTCTACTGCTTCCGAATCCCACTTTCCAGTCAGCCAGATCATTATGCAAACAGTATCAGAATGTCAAAGCTGCTTTTAAAGATGAACCGATGGTTTTATACAACAACAACGTCAGACGATCGGAGGGTCAGCATAGGCAGCCGTCTGAAAAAGTAAATACTGGGAATGCAATTGATGATAAACGCCCTGCATCTGATTCAAATACTGCTCGACGGTGGGCTTACTGTAAGTCATGTGGTAGCAAGCACTCTCGATTGACGTGTCGATTTCGCAACGCTAAGTGCCACAGCTGTGGTAAAATCGAGCACATTCAATCTATTTCCTATGGTTCAAAGTCCTATTTCACACATTCCAGTTGTGACGATAATAATTTGAGTTCTGACTTTCATGCTATTGCTCTTGCTGTTAATTCTGTTGATTTCACCAGTCGCATTAAACAAAACTACCTAGTTAATAATTGCATTAAACAAACATTCATTGTGGACACTGATAGCGTTGAATCGTTTATCCCTGTTCATTTCGTAAAGTGCCTGAACACGGCAGCTATAAAACCTTCCGAAGTTTCTGTGAAAGGTATCACTGGACAGGGAATCATCACAGGTGCGTTTCGCGAATCCAGTAGGCTTGATGTTGAGCTTCTTCCTGGCGCAAGATTGACCGATCTGGAGTACGCGGACGACATTGTGCTACTTAGCCCCTCTGCCGAAGAAATGCAGACCATGATGAACAGGTTGGGTGATCGATCTAGTTCATATGGAATGCGCTTCGCACCTTTAAAGTGCAAAGTGTTGCTTCAGGACTTGGGCACTTCAACTCCTACTTTCTTCATTGCAGGTTATCCGCTTGAGACTGTGGACAGTTTCATCTACTTGGGTAGCACCATCTCGTCAGGTTGTAATATTGTTGAGATATCAGCGAGAATGGCGAAGGCACGATTTGCCTTAGCCAAACTGCGTCATCTTTGGCATCGGAAAGACGTCCGGCTGTTGCTTAAATAAAGGCTGTATAATGCTTGTGTGCGTTCCATTTTTCTTCATGGTTCGGAAACGTGGCCTGTTCACAAAGAAGATATCAACAGCCTTGCTGTTTCTGACCATCGTTGTCTTCGCCAGTTGGCCCATATTACTGGGACAGATACGTGAGCAGTATGGCAGTTCGCCGGCGCGTATTCCGGAACGCTCTGGATGCGTGATCAATTGGTCAATTAATCACGGTACACAGCTTGCGTTGGTTGGGTGAAGTACTTCGTATGCCATCAAATCGTTTACCGTACCGGGGCTTGTATGCTGAAGCCGCCGACAGTTGGGTGAAATCGAGTGGTGGTCAACCAACAACGTGGTCACGATATATGAAGTCACTAGCTGCTCCACTGAGCAAAGTGGGAAGTTGTCGGCTGCCTGGATGGGGTCCTCATGATCACTCGAACCGCTGGTTAGCGAAGCTATCAGAGATGGCGATTTGTCGCAGTCAATGGCGTACCTGTATTCATGCCATTTCTACTTCATCCTCTTAGTCTCCTGCTATTAACTTCTGGCTTTCTTGGTATTGTTTTCTTCTAGGATATTCTAAGTTACTGTTGAGCTCAGCGGCGACCCAATCCAAGGTCACTTTTGGTCAGGCTCATGGCTGTTATGATGATGACGAGTTCTGATTCGGCAGAAACTTTGCGAGAATCTGTACGCCTGAATTTGCAAGAAGTGATACTGCGTACTAAAATTACCCGTGTAGCGACTATACTAAATGATATTTTTGATAGTCGCATTCACCTGCACATTTTTGATGACTGGCTTTTCGCCGACTTTTGTTTCAGTCAAGCTATTCCATTTTAATATCCGCCCCGGGGCAACAAGCACAACTCGCTGCGGGCCCCGCTTGCTTGATGTCTTTTTCTGTACACTTTACTTTCCAGGGTCGATACAAATACACGAGGGTCAACACGCCTAGTCCTTGCTTTTCATTGACGACTGGCTTTCGATAGTGACCATAGACTGGGTAATAATCTGTTGGACCAGTTCCAACACCCCCTCCTGAGTGACCCCCCGTTGCGAACTGTAACAAAGGATGGAAAATGACCGAACACTTTCCGTACAGATAATGTGTTTGCGCACCAGATGCCCTGCGGATTTTCATGAACTAGGGAAAACAAGCCTTTTACTACTTGCGTGTATTCAATCAAATATTTGACCTTGCGACAAAATGAGAGTTGAAAAATTTACCTGAAACTCACCCTGACCGACGTCTTAATTAAACGTGGATATATCAGATTTGTGGCAGGTCACTTGCCGTCAGAATCGGTTCACACTTATCAGACTGACTTCTTAAAAATAGTTTCCCCCCAGGTGTCAATGTCCGGGCCCTTGTTTCTTATTTTCAACAAGGACCCATCGGACCATCAACAGTCGCTCGCTTTTACTGTCGCTGAAGATACGAAGATATGAAGGATAAACACTTCTGACGAGGAGTGAAATAAGCGAAACGGAACTTGGACAAGTTTTCAAGAAAACAGTTCTGTCTTGCTCGTCTTCGAATTCACGTAAGTGCTGCTTGATGCACTTGGGAGAAGTTAAGGATGTCAAGGCACTCCATGTTGCTGACCTCGGAAGGTTGCGTTACGTTCCCCATTCCCACCGACAGATTCCACCGTGGTGATGAAGGTTAGATAACACCTGACTGTTTCTTCGCCGTCGGCTATAACTGCACCATAAGTTGACCTTTTCCCGGACAATGTGGCGAAGGGACTAGTAACTGTTTATCCCTCTAGAATTTGGCATAAGGTACCTGGGTGCATTTCTGTGGCCTCAGGGCTGTGATTGAATTTGTGGCTATCCCTGACTAAGAGCAAGTGAAGGCTTGACGGCCTATTGCGGCAGGCTGTTCACGGCCACCCAATCAATGATAGCAGGACCATTTAGTAGGCTACCAAAGTGTTTGCGCCAGACCTTCGTGATCTCCTCTGGCTGGTGGCACGAACAGCCGATGTCCACGTTTACCAGTGTTATATTAAACTGGATAGGTGGACCGAATATAGCTCTGAGCGAAATGTAGAACTCCTTATGTTGTCGACGAATTGCGAAGCTCCGCATCCGCTTGTCCTGCTTCCTCCAAGAGTTGTCTTTGATTCCGCGAACACGCTCGGTCAGTTGACGGCGGATACTTCCGAACGTCATCTTCTTCGCTTCATTTCCCGGGTCCACTTTGGAGACAGTTGTATGTGACTATTATGCAGAAGCTGTGCACGTTAAAACTGTTTGGAAAATATATGTAACTTAGCCTGTTCGCCTCATATGATTACATACGAACATGTTCCTATTCCTATCCTAACAGACCACCCGACAATCTTCCCATGCTGCTAAACGTCTTTCCCATTCTACATAATGGCCGTATATACTGAACCGACATCGGAATCCAGCTGGAATCATATAGACGCAGGATTACGGAACACGGTAGTAAGAATTTCCTAGTGGAAAGCATAGGACGTTGTGCGTGTGTCAGAATGGACCATGTGGGCCAATCTGGGGCGCTGAAATCTCCGGAACACACGATATGACGAAACATTATAGAAAAACCCGAGAGAACAGTGTGCCTTACATGTCACAATCTCTGCCTTCCGGCAAACCATGCGGTCCAGTGTGCAGCGTTGAAAGCCGAGAGGGCAACAGATAGGCAGATATGTGCTTGAACGGCGATGGCCAGATCTACCAACATAGCGCGAGTTGAAAATGAAAATAGAAAACCGATTCCTGAATGTCGCGAAAAATTAGAATGAAACGGAACACCGCATTGTTCCATAAAGAAAATCAAGAAAAAGTTTGCGTCTGTACGGTATATGGTTGCAAACGATGCAAAAATTAATGATCGACTATTGAATGGAGTAGGAACGAACTGGAACATAGGCTGAACGAGTGAACTTGGTTGAATTGCATCTATGCAGTTTATGGTTGCAAACGATGCAAACATTGGTTATCCGTGAGGCGGCGTCTTGAAACGTCGAACTGTAATGGCACAAGCCAATTATCTAGTGAATAATCGTTGGCTAACTATTCCTTTGTGTTTGTCGTTTCAGATAGGCAGACGAGGGACGTTAACGAGCAAACAGGAACAAGACACACACCGAAGAATTGCACATACGAGGTCAGCAACTTCCCCGAACCCCGTTTGTAATTGACTGTTGCAAAAGACTGAATGAAGCAAACGAGTTGTACCCTGTGTTCTGTTTTTGTACCACACAATACACGCTCTGTTCTCGCGACTCGTTGTTCTTGCGGTCCCGGTGTTCTGTTGAGTGACTGTTGGTTGTGTGTTGTGACTACTCCGTATATCCTACGTTGATCGTACGCTATCGTTTCCGTTTCAGCGCGTCCGTGCGTATCGAAGACTGTACTGATCCGTTGTGTATTACAGTACTCCGCTGCATTCACGTCACACGGATGATTGTGCAATATGAGGAATTTGGTGACGCGGAATTCTTCGTTGATGTTCTGGTTGACGTTGAAGTGGGTGGGGCATTCCGTTTGTCCAGTGGCCCTCTCTCGTAAGCCACACGATGAGCGCGATAAATTAAACTTACGGACGCATGTGTACACACCTCTCTTATGATCATTGAAAGCAGGTTTGGTTAATCGGATACTATATGAACAGCCGGATTGAATTTCGAAACGTATCAGTTCGGCTCCTGCCGCATCCAAGTTTGGGAAGTGCCGTGGAGACACAACACTACCCAAACGCTCCTGAAACGAGAAGGACAGATCAATAGTATTTGAGCTCATGTTAACAGTACGGGATAAAGCATCCTTCCGACGTGTGCTGCACATTTATTGCGGGTACGAACCAATGACGACCAGCGCACTTCTGGTACACAAGATTGGTCGACAGGGTGCAGAGGGTTGACGGGATGGGGTAGAGAGTAAACCATGTCACACAAAGGGGGTATACCATTTATGGAAAACTAACCATGTTGCTGTAGAGTGCACGAGTCATATATGAGGAAAAGCTGTGAGCGATCTCTTTTCGCGTTATACGATAACAACTGTTTGTTAGAGATATATTTTATTAATTAACACAAAACTATAAATTTTATATAAAAGGTTCGGTCAGAAAACATCAGATTCCATAATTCGTCATACTTCACATGTTCATTTTACGTTCTCCTATTTATCACGCAATTTTGCTTTCCATTCTTGATTCCGCAATCAATTCTATCGCGAGGCAACATTCCATAACGTCCGGACAATCAAAATTCCGCACTGGTTGGACAATTCGCCAGGTCTGTGAGATTCCGTCAATTTTGAGGAAGTAACTGAGTCTACTCCAGAAGATTGTCCGGGAAAAAATGGGACTCTCCAATCTTCCTTCATTTTCAAAAAAGTTTCTACATATTTTTCCGGAACCGTTTACATCAAATGATGGCAAAATTCCTTCACTGTTCATTTTCTCCATCCTGAAAAATCTTTTTTCTGGCATGACCTTCAACCTAAGGCCAATATTCCAATTTCAATTTCAAACATAGGACTTGGTGAAGGCCTGAGCCTGTTGACGTCCTGATGCTTGATTGGTGTGATCCGGAGATTGACCGGACTGCGTTTTCTGTCGTTGCGGGTGCTTTCGGTAGTGGTCTGGGTGTAGAGAGAAAAGAAACAGGTAACAACTTCAGGTTGCCCTGAACAGCAACAGCAAATCATTTTTCATTAGTACAAAGTGGGGAAAATGTTGTTCCAACATTTGTCTAGCTCCGTTTTGGACACATCCACATTGGAGGCCTCTGCGATCCTTGCAGGTAATTTGTTCCACGAGTTGACTACCCTGTTAGTGGGAAAGTAAAACCTAACTGCCAATCGTGATCTTGTTTTCTTGGTCATAAACCTATGTTCTCCTAAATCTCTGTCCTGACGCATCACAAACAAACATTCCGTGGGATTGTGCCGGTGTGGTGGATAATCTTGTACACTTCAATAAGGTCTCCTTTTACCCGCCGGCGTTCGAGTGAGAATAAGTTCAGCCAGCTTAATCGGTCTTGGTAACTTAGACCCTTCATACACCATACCATACATGTGGCGAGTTTTTGTACTTTTTCGAAGACAGGTATGTCCTTTTTTATGTACGGTGACAACGCCTGGGCAAAATATTCCAGGTGCGGTCGAACCGCGGCCGAGTATAGTGGAATGAATACTGCTGGACATGGGTTGGCGACCGCAGATTTTAGTCGGTATAATGCTCTCCGTGTTTTTGTTGCGGCTGCAGCACACTGGGCAGTTGGAGCAAACGTGCTAGTGACCTGGGTACCTAAGTCTCTCGATTTCTGTTTTGTTGCGGGTTCGACTGTCTGTCCATGTGCATCCCTTACATACCCAGGGATCGACTGAGTAGCATTTGCAAGGAAATGACTTTTGAGAACATTCAGTGTTAAATCCCACTTCAGTGTCCATCCACATATCTTCAGAATACCTCCTTGGAGGACGCCCAAGTCCGACGTATTTCCCACCAGCTTTATGTCATCTGCATACAGGTAACACGGACTGACCAGGTTGACGGTCGAGTCATTGATGCATGCCAGGAAGAGCAGGGGGCGAGGATTGACCGTTGAGGTACTCCGCTTAACGGCGAATCCTCGTCTGACAGTACTCCCACACCCGCCCTGAACGATCTTCCAGCCAGGAACGTCTGTATCCACCTGCACATCCTAGGGGAAATTCCAGCTTCTCGTAGGTTCCAGCCCAAAAGCCTGTGGTTGACAGAGTTGAAGGCTTTCTGGAAATCTAGGTAGCGCACCTCGACCATTTCCCGTTTATCCGACTTCTCCTCGACAGTGTCTAAGAACATCAGCAGATTGGTGGGACAAGATCTACCTTTAAGAAGGCCCTGTTGAGATGCTCCGAAGAATTTCTGCTCTCAAAGAATTCGACAGATCCTCTCACGTAATATGCGTTGGAAAATTTTGCTGACGACACTAGTTAGGCTTACTGGTCTGTAATTTCCGACCTCTGAACGGTTAACATCTTTGAAGATGGGAATTATTTTTCTAGTCCCTCACAACTACCCCTGTTTCCAATGTGAGATTGAACAACTGGGTGAAGGGCGACGCCAGCTATTCGGCCAGAGGTTTAAGGATAGCCGCTTGGATATGGTCGGGTCCTGCGGACTTTGTACTGTTCAGCTGAAATATTGCTTGCTCAACTTCATGGGGCGCAATATCCTGATCCATAATGGCGACATCCACGGTGTTGGGGTGAGGCTGAGATGCTCCATTGTCGGAGCGATAAACATTTTGAAACTGTGCCATAAATGCGTCCGCTATGCCTTCGTCAGTCGTTATAATTTCTCCTTTATAAGAAGGTGAGGTCCCAACTTCTTTTATTAGGTAGGATCTGGGCTGAGCATAACCGTAAAACCTCTTGGGGTTGTTCTTAATGTCTCGTGCTAGATTAAGCTCATAGACGAGACGAGCATTCCTTGCTATCTTAATTGTTTCGTTTCGGGCTGTTTTTGTGAAGCATGAAAGTTTTGAACCCCCTTTGCTGAATATATGCCTTCCAGGCCATATACTTGCGTTGGAAAGCTCTATTGACCCTGAGGCGAACTCATGGCTTCCGACCCCTTCTTCCGACTTGTATCTGAGGGACGTTCCTATCCGCAAGGGCCCGGAGGCTGTCAACGTAGTTTGTCTACAGACTATCGACGTCCTCTGCAGAAAATCTTGCGTTCCAGGTCATTTCGTCAGCTTCCAACATCGGTTTATTGTGGTCGATTCGGTGAAAAAGTTGCACCTTGTGTGCCTGTTTTGCCAAAAGGGAACACTGTAGCGAGAAATATACCCTCATATGATCGCTCTTTCCGAGCGGTGCCGCAGTCGGCATGTTAGCGATGTCAGTGCTATGGCGAGTTATGATTAAGTCTAGTGTTGAGGCTATCCGACCAGGTCGGGATCTCGTGTCCATCCTAACATGCTGTTTGTGTGAAAATGTCGACTAGGTTGAGCAGTTTGTGATCAAAACCTCTACCACTGATTGATCCCAATCGCCAGTTGACTTTAGGAGCATTGAAATCCCCCATAACGAGAATGCGATAGCATGATTGGCAAGCCGACTGGAGTGATTCCAGTAATGCTTCGTCTTCTTCTGGTTGCGCACACGGACTTCGATACACCTCGAAGACTATCAATGGGGGGTTGACATGAAGAAGGGTGACGGCAGTGTGAATGCTCACACAGCTGCAGCTATAGTTTACGGGTGACTGCCTTATAGAACTTTTGACCAACAACAGGCACCCGCCTCCAGCGGCCTTGCCACGATCACTGCGATACCACTGGAACCCACGCGCCCAATCCCTCAAATCTATTTCCTCCTAAAGCCTTGTTCCTGTGAGCAGGCAAATATCTAAGGAGTGAATGGCTGTTTGCAGCTCGTCCGTCCTATTAAGCAGCCTGCATACATTGGCCAGCATGCACTTCAGCTCCGGCGATTACAATATAATCCATTTCCTACAAATAAAATATCAACTACTGAAAATGAGCTGAAAAACAATTGACAAGTGTAATGAGATCACGTTCGACGTCCCCAAAATCCTAAACTCCCCGCGACGTAAGAGTTGCCTTGTCAGTACCACCGCGCCGGTTCACATTACCACGTGAATGTAAATTTACTAACAACCAGACGCATCAATCAGCATAGCCGTGGATGCATCGGACACAACCATTAGTGCAGTTCTCCAACAAGCAATTCGCGGGACTTGGAAAGCGCTCTCATTCTTTTCTCAACGCCTCAGCGATGCCGACACGCGGTACAGCACCTTCGGTCGCGAACTTTTAGCTGTGTACAAGGTTGTGCGCCATTTTCGCCACGCACTTGAGGGCCATGACTTCATCATTTTCACGGACCACAAACCTCTCGTGTACGCTTTGCGGAATTAATCCGACAGACATTCACCTAGAGAAACTCGACAGTTGGACTATATAGCCCAGTTTTCTTTGGACATTCGCCATGTCCCCGGGGCCGCAAACATCACCGCGGATACTCTTTCACGAATGCACAGCGTGTATACAGCCAACGACTTCATTTCGCATCGCAATATAGCGGTACGACAACAGTCCGATTGCACGTTTGTGGATGGTATAAAACGCACGAACTTACGTATTGTCACAGTTCCATTGACATCTTCGCCTGGTACCATTATATGTGACAATACGCTGGGATACCTCAGGCCAGTCGTGCCAAATTTGTTACGCAGAGCAGTTTTCGATGCGTTACATAACCTGTCACACCCAGGGATACGCGCATCACTAAGACTGATTGCAGATCGATTCGTCTGGCTTAACATGAATTGGGATGTACGGAATTGGGATCGTTGCTGCCTTGCGTGTCAACGTTCCAAGGTCAACCGACACACAAACAGCCCGCTGGAATCTTTTCCAACTCCCGACGATCGTTTTGAACATGTCTACCTGGACCTCGTCGAACCACTTCCACCCTCTCGAGGCTTCACCTACCTACTCACGTGTATCGACCGGTTCACTCGCTGGCCGGAAACCATACCGTTGTCAGACCCATCAACAGTATCTGTCGCTCGCGCTTTCGTCGAGCATTGGATCGCACGTTGCGGTTGTCTGTCGACCATTACAACTGATCGCGGCAAGCAATTCGAATCAGCTTTATTTTCACAACTGACCAAGCTGTCAGGCATGCATCGAGCACGCACCACAGCCTATCATTCACAAGCGACTGGACTCGTAAAGCGTTTCCATCGTCAGCTCAAAGCTTCATTACGTGCTCACGAGCGGACGAATTGGACGGAAGCATTACCTCTAGTTTTACTTGGTATTCGCAATTGTGTCAAGGATGACCGTACGACCCCAGCTTCACTCGTCTATGGTAGTCTTTTAAGCTTTCCAGCTGGTTTATTCCAACCGCCATGCAAAGCCGTTGTCGACACTGAAGACTATGCTAACCGGCTAGCCAATCACATGCGGTCACTGTAAGCCAGTGCTACACGTGTTCAACAATCCTAGTCTTATTTTCCTAAAGAGCTCAACACTTGTAAGTTCATCTCTCCGCGAACAGACTCTGTCAGCAAATCGCTGCAGCAACCGTATAAAGGACCTTTTCGTGCCACAAAACGGTCCGCAAATACTCATGTGATCGACAGTTTCGGTCAACACCTCGCGGTCTCGATTGACCGTCTAAAACCTGCTTTCACCGACTCACCTCCTAGTGTAACAACACAAGCCTCGCTCGAGCCATCTCTATCTACTTCAACTTCCGACATAGCCCCAGCGTTGCCTTCCGCATCTAATTCCGACGAACTCCCTCCTCAACCCATAGCTCATTCAGGGGGGCGCGTCCATTCTCCCGCGTGCTATCTCGAGTAGTCTGCGTTTTGCTACCTCACATTTATTGTTAAGTTGATAATTCATTATGTGTATTTCGTGCTTTCGTCGGACAGCAACTAACATTTTCTCGTAAGCACGCTTTCTAGGCTCGTTTCTGCGGAGAAGATACCTGCACATAACTCTAAATATCCTCAGGCGCTGCAGGACACGCGTTACGGTGGGTATCTGCGTTTTTCTCTAACGTTCAGGTGACTCACCTTTCCTTATTTCTAGGTCTAACGCGATGCATCGCAACAGTTGCTGGGCCCAAGGAGAAAACCTTGAACGCCGTAGCACTCTGTGCCTGTGCAATGAGGAAATCACACCCCGTGTCACGTCCGCAGGAGGCGTTTTCAGGTTGGGTGGTTCGCACGCGGCTGGCCAGCAAGACAGCAGCTGTTGCCCAGGATTAAGATCCATAGGTAGAAGGCCTTCTTTACTAGTCACCCTTCTAGAGGGGGCTGATGTAGTGAGGTCACTTCCGACGTCCCCAAAATCCTAACTCACTGCGACGTGAGAGTTGCCTTGCCAGTACTACTGAACCGGTTCACATTACCTTGTGTATGTAAATTTACTACAAACCACTAGTATCAAAGTTAGTGTGTTGGCATAGTTGTCGCAGTTTCACTCGTAACTGTATAATGAATCCGCACCACCTCTACTAGTTTAGGCTATATTTACTAGGATAACAGTGTTTTAGCTGCTACCGTTGGGAACGCCGCTTAACCAGGCTGACACCTGTTTGAATCCTGATGGTCAACTGCAATTTCCGTTGACATTCGTCCTTTCTGGCAGCTGCCGTGCGGTTGTGCTGAGTGTCCTATCACGTCCATTGCCCTAGCGTCCTTAATCGTTACGTTGAAGTCAGCTTACGAACGGTGAGTAAATAAATAAATAAAGTTTGTTTGCAGATTCACCGTCTTTTCACTGAGATTTCCGATTCGCGTTAATATAAAGCTTGCGAAACCTTGAGTGTACGAACCTCGGAACTAGCATCGCGAAACAAGCGTGAGAAAAATATACTAAAACCAACCCCATCATTCTAGTGTTAGCTTTGCCACACGCAATCGCCCACAACAGCAGCAGCCATAACGATTTTCGAAAAACAATTACGACAAGGTGGTTTTCAATTACTGGTCAATTAAAACAATGGCCTATGAGTCCATGACGCAGAGTTCGACAGCTTCAATTTGTGCACCAGATACGAAGGTATTGAAGCGATTTTTCTAGGAAAATAATTTGCCCGAACATGATGGCTCAGAAACTCACGGTCTACGACTAGCATTCATGAGTAGAAACAGTTTCTTTCAGCCGAAAACTTTCCGCTTCCAATAGAATGATCCGTTCACGTATACGAACCTCATCACCATCGGTCACCTGGACACATTCATCTCAGATTTTGCATGAACAGACCGCGCCTGCCAGTGATTCTTATCCAACTGGAGCCGGGGATGAAATTTTAACAGTCATCGTAAGGTAAGTGTCGGAGTGTTCTCCAGTTCCCAGAAGAACACTTTATTCGCCTTGTAAAAAAGTTCCAAGCATCTTCGGTCCATTTCAATTTTAAATTCTGCGCAGATCCCTCATTTTCCGCTTTACACAAACAGTCCTTTACCTTTTTGACAGTATTTTTTGCTTCCTATCGACACTCGCTTCGTTGTATTGCCATTTCTTCTGATTGTTCTACCTTTGACCTTGTTTTCTCATTGGTCGCGCTTATTGTTCAGCGTGTGGTCGAAACCAGTGAGCGCACCCAAGTTGAATTCGAGTTGTGTAACGTATCGTGCTGTCTTGTTGTTAGCGCCACTTTTGTTTTCGATTGTGTAAGTCGTGTGCTTGTATCACTGGGCTGTTGGCTCACGGCTGTTTCTATTGTTTCCTTTCACAGGACTATCGTTGGAATTCTTACTTCAAGAGAACGCTGTCCCCTGGTATCTCCACGTTGCTCAAAGTTGGTTTGCGAGTGTAACTGGTACACGGAGCCAGAACGTCTGGCTTGCCTGTTACAGTTGCGTAACGGGGTGTGGTGTGTTGTCGCCGCCGTTTTAGTTTTCGTTTGTGTAAGTCGCGTGCCTGGCTTATTGGGCCTTTGGCTCATGCCTGTTTTCCCGTTGTTTTCTTTTCACAAGACTCGTTAGAACCCCTATTTCGGAAGAACGCTATCTCCCGTTGCCTCAAAATTGCTCCAGAATTGGTTCGTAAGTGTGACGGACAATCAGAGTAAAGAAGGCCGGCTTGCATCTTACAATTGCGTGCAATTTAATAGTGACCATGGGCAAGGTTTGATCCGGTCAGGTCGCGGATATGTAGGGTGTGCTAAGTAGTGTCCAGTTTGTTGAATTTGCCGACTCCACGGATTCCACCGTGCTGCAACCACTGGAGAAGACGAAGCTTTGCTCCGTGTCATAGGAAGATTATCTTGGGAGACCGTGTGATTAAAGTCAGGTAGACAACCGACTAATGTGACAGCTTACCAAACTGATGTGTGGGTCCTTTCCGCTGCTGACATTATTTTGTCTGTTGCAGACTTCGATTGTCTGGTCACCTACAGGGGTCCGTGAATAAGGGAAAAGGAGACTGAATTTGAAAATTCTCAAATTCTGTCCGATTAATAGGACGGAATAGTAAAGCACAGTCCAATTTCCAAGTTCTCACTGTAACTCAAGAAGCGTCTATGACCAACATTTATCAAGCCCTTGATTGCAATTGTTCGTCATGGTGGCTAGTACCACTTCCACTGGCAACTTGTTCCAGTCGTTCCCAACTGTACATGGGTAGAAGTTAGCAAACGTTCGTGCGCTAACAAAGAAGTCTATATGGACCTGCAGGTGCTCATCAATATCGTTCAAACCATTTGGCATCATAATAGCCACATTTGAGTCCCCATGTTTTGTCTTCTCTGCAGTGAGAATAAACCCGAGTGTCCAAGTTTGCTTTGATATTCCATTCCCTTAAGTTTAGCAATCATCCTTGTAAATCCACGGTGTACTCTGACGACGAAGCCATTCTTGCCGCCCTAGACAATCTCTCGTCTACACAGCGTTTCTCCCATCTTCTCATTATGGGTGACTTCAACGCACCCAAACTGAACTATGTGGCTGCTTTTCATAAGGACTCTGACTGCGGATTTTTGAAATCCTTAGCAATGTTGATTCATGAAAAGACCTGGACACATGTGCTACCTACACCGTATCGTCCAGGACAGATATCCTCTTTGTTTGATCTTGCTATTACAAATGAAGCTCATCTGGTGGATAGAGTGGTCACCAACCCAATGATGGGACCTAGTGACCACATGTTACTTGCTCTCGATTTTATCTGTTACTGCCCCCAAAACACCGTAGCAAAGACCTCATTCAGAAATTTTCAGAAAGCTGAATTTGGCACACTGAAGTCATTTTTAAGTACACTCAAACTCGTGTCCAGTTCGGTGAGCACCAAATATCTCTTAAAGATGCCATCCACGAATTTGATGAGAGTTTTTCCTCGTAAACTGTGGAAGTCTTCACCTCGTTCACCACTTCCGCGGAACATACGTCGTCTTCTTGATTTACGTTCTTGTCCATTCCTCAAGCAGAAACTAACGGGCAGGCCGGAGGATCTAGCAGCCCTTCGACCTGTAAGAAACAGATGTAGGTTGGAAATCCGTCAACATACCAAACAGGCACAAACAAGAATCCTACTGGTAGCTGGGGAGAATAAAATTTTCCTCTTCAAGTGCATGCGTCGCCAGAGAAAAACTAAGCCTTCAGCGCTACCTTTGCGGCTTCCCGAAGAGGAAACCTCCTCCAACCCTCAGGTGATTGCTCGAATTTTCAGAGATTACTATCCAGCAGTCAACAATATGGTTCTGTAAATCAGGCATCCGATTCTACCTAGAAGAAATTTCCATTGCCCACTCCTAACAGCTGAATTCTCTGTGCTCGACGTTCAGAATCTCTTGCTTAGGATTAACCCTCACACTCTAATGGGACCAGATAGGATCCATCCTCGGATCCTGAAAGAAGCGGCCATTGGTTTGACGGCGCCCCCTTATAATCTGTTCGAACAGACACTTCGGACCAGCACTCTTCCGGAGGAATGGAAAGAGGCCATTGTCACACATATATTTAAGGCGGGAGATCGTCATTCCCCTGCTAGTGATTGGCCGATCAGCTTCACCAACTTCCTATGCAAGGTAATGGAGCGCCTGTTAAAACGCGCCATTCTTAAACACTTCTCGAATAATCTCTTCTCTTCTACTCAGCATGGCTTTCTTCCCGACCGGTCATGCATAACCAATATGCCTATCTTCTTGGATAGCCTGACAGACGTCAAAGAAAATGGCCATATCTCCGATGCTATCTTTTTCGACTTTGCTAAGACATTTGACCGTGTCCCACACGGTCCTTATGTACATAGGCTAGAAACCTATGGGACCCAAGGAGAGGTTCTTCGCTGGATTACATCCTTTCTTGATAATAGAACTGTTAGTGTAAAAACCGGATCGGGCCATTCTTCCCCTTCTCCGATCCCCGCTAGTGTTCCTCAGTTATCCGTGCTCGGTCCGTTGTTGCTTCCAATATACATCAACGACCTCCCCCAACTTATTTCTAGCAATAACCCCCTTTATGCTGGAGATTTAAAAATCTGCAGTGCCTTTGATCCCAGTGCATTGCAGACTGACCTTGATCATATTAAGGGCTGGTCAGAAGGCTGGAGATTCCCTCTAAACGACAGTAAGTGTGTACACATGTAGTTTGGAGGAGACTCGGGGAACTTAATCGTGGTGCGTGGTGCCCAAATTGGAACGGATATCACGAAAGTTGACCTTCAAAATGACCTAGCGATTTGGTTGTCGACTAGTCTTTTCTTTTCTTATCACCACCAAATGGCCACCAGAAAGGGATTTGGGACTCTTGGGATGAGAAAAAGAGCCTTTCCTCGAATAGACAGGCATGCCTTTCAATCGCTATACGGGGTCTATATTAGACCATTGCTTGGGTATGCAAATCGAGTCGTGTACACCGGCTTGAAGTAGGACATACGCGCCATCGAACGTGTCCTGCGAGCAGCCACCAAAATGGTCGTTGGCTTGCGGCATTTATCTTACGAGTCTCGTCTTGAAATTCCTGATCTTTACCCACTTGAATTCCGAAGACTCCGCGGTGACGTAGTCCTTACGCACTTTATCTTCAGCGCAGAACTCATGCATCAGTTCTCTACCACAGTAGTTGATAACAGTCTAATAAGTCACGACAAGGAGCTCTGTAAGCTTTTACCCCGGACATTCCTTAGGCAACAGTTCTTTTCTTATAGGGTGATAAATCACTGGAACGACCTTCCACTGAAGATTGTTAGCTATCTTTCTAGGGCCCGCTTCACGGTGTTATTAGATTCTCACTTACATAAAAGGTTGTTAAATTAGTACTTTACTCTGCTTTGCTAGATTAGTATTTTAATATGTTCTCTGTATTCCCCGTAACCCTCAAGAGCAGTGCCACACCCTGTTTTCAGTGACTTCTTTTTAGGTCAACATGAAACCGCTGATATCGAAACGGACAAACTGACTGGATCCGGGTGACTTGGGCCTTCAACCTCGAACCCGTGAACAAATCGCTGAAATCGCTGAAATCTAGCATTCCTACCAATGGATGGACTCCAGGCTTGCACGCAGTTTTCAAGATGTAGCTGCACGTATGCCTTAAACAAAGATACTAGGACATGTGATTCTCGAAAATCCACTAACCTCCTAAGCCTAAACAACGCTCCGTTGGCGTTTCAGACCACAGCTGTGATTTCGGTGGAAGGTTCGAAGTCCACCCCTATCTTTATCCTTAGGTATCTCATATCCAATGTTCGCTAGAGCACCACCGATTTTCCCGGCCCTCCCTTGTCTCTGGGAGAATCCGCCACTTTCGTCGCTAACAACTATTTGCATTTCGCGTTCACTGGTATGTCTCACGTTACTGTTTGCTGGTGGATTCTATCCAGACCCTGCTGCATTCCTCCTTCGTTTGGGCAACCAACTAGTTTACTGTCGTTTGCAAACACGTATCACTTACAAAACAGGCGAAGCGCTAAGTCGTTTATATGAATCAAAAACATTGGAAGCCTTAGGATAGACCATTGTAGAACTCCACTTCTTACAGTCGTTGAATTTGATTGGGCACCTTCCACTTCGACATAAAACCTTCGATCTTGGAGATACTCCTTTATCTAATTCAACCTTCTTGGAAACAAGTCGAACGCCTCAAGCTACTTTAGAAGAAGTTTATTGTCAGCCGAACCAAACATCTTTTTAAAAGTCAAATAACAAACTTCTACTGTTCTCTTCCGTCTAACCTCTTGGTGATTTCGTCAAGAACCAATAGCGGATTTGTTAGACGAGATCGTTTCTTCACAACCCATGCGGTTAAATCATCAAAGGCCGATGCTTGGCGACAGCCTCGGCCATCTTGTCCCTGAATATCCTTTCAGTTAGTTCAAATAGGACGCATTAGACTAACAGGTCAGTAATCCGTTGGCTCCTCCGTACTGCCTCCCTGATATTAGGAGTAACTGCAGCTACCTACCGGGCATGTGGTAATTCAGCCCTTTTCAAAGAGGAGCTAAACTAACGCGTAAGACCACCCGCTAGGACTTCAACCAGTGGCTTCAAGAGCGCCGCATGTAGACTATTTGGTCCCGCCGTCTTAGGGATGTCCAACTTGGCTAGTCCCTCGCTCATCTCCTTCACGTTGATAATCACATACATCATTACCGACTGGTCTGCATTAGTAGGTAGTTGTGGGGTATTCCTACTATCAGTGATGGGCACATTTTTAAAGAAAGTGAAAGGTCTCGGTTTTCTCTTTGACAGCATTCACACCCCCTTCAACTTAGACACAGCCAACGGAGCTCATACTGACCATTTGGACTGAACGTAGTTATAGTATGCCTCAGAGTTTACATTTGCCCGCCTTGCTAACCTGTGTTTGTAGTCCAGCCTGCACTCTTTCTAAACGCAGGTGGTTGATCTATGGGCCCGTCTCTTATCCAGGTAGAGTTAGTGCCCGCTAGTAAGTTGGAACCTTTTCTAGGAGAATTCCTTTTTGGCTGGGGTTTCACTGGCCCTTCCAAACCATTGTGGTATCCCTCATCGTTGTTCTCTACATATCAATGCACCTACGTCAGCTAGCTTCAGGAGATTACTCTTGACTCGATACCAGGACCGTTCTATATCAACCCCAGACTTCTTATGCATGAGGCCTCCCCTATTTTTCACACCATTTAGATTCATTCAGAAATATAACCTGCGCAATTTACCGGAAGGCTTATGCCCGCTACCTGCATACAACAGTCGCAAAAACGCGTGATCACTAACCCAAAGATGCACCCACTTTCAAATTAGTCACGGCATTAAGACACCTGGCGATAACTGGATCCAACGCGCCCAATGTCAGTCCAGTCCTTCACCTATTGTAATGGTTCATTTGTTAACCTGGTCCCCAGTGAAACGTCAGCAACCTATTCCTAGGTAAGTTCTCAGGTGGAAATTCTGTCATCCAGTTGATCTTCGAGGCACTGAGGTCATCATAAAAGAGGACTTTGACATTCTGGGTTATGAGTTTGGTAAGAGATTCTACCAACTTGACATCGTCCCCCGTTGTCGTCAGCGGGCTGCGGTATGTGCTAACCACTAGCATATTCATCCGTAGTGCTCTTACAGCGTAGAATACTACCTGATCCTTGGGCGTAGTTAATCTTTTTACCCACCTATTGTCCTAACTGGTCCGCCACTGGTAACAATCCACTTCCCTCTAGCCTTCCATCTTGTCTGTCAGCTCAATAAACACAGTAACCTGGAGTATAGAAGCCTGATGCATCCACCTCTGGCCTGAGGCACGTCCCAGTTGCAACTATGAAGTCATAACTTAGTTTCTGCTCGAAACTCTCCCCATTCATTCTACACACTACACTCGTTAGTATAGGCCACTCGCAAATCGCTTCCTCCCCGTGTTGTGGATCCTTACATTGTTTACGAAAGGAGGGGGGTTTGCACTCGGACATAGAGTCCGAGCACCAGTTCCGTATTCTGGAAAACCTACATCCCTCTGTTTAGACCTATTCCAACTTGGCAAAACCCCATGCATGTTGTGCATAAAGGAATGCTGATTCTATTATATGTGCTATCATGTTTCGTCGTGGTACTATGGGAACGTGGGCTGGCTTAACGATAGCTTATAAGTGCGCAAACACATCGAATCCCACCCACCTGATGTCACCGGTATGAAAGCCCTTCGTTGTGTTCCTTTCCATTCCGCAAAGTCTTTCGCGGCCATCGTACTTCTTATGGCACAATGTGAAATGTTTCTGCTGCCGCCGAAAGCTTGTCTTTGCGACGCAGACTTGCAAACTCCACAACTATTTGTATGAGATATTGTCAGTGTTCCTGCCACCTTCCTAGCCTCCGGACACTTTTGATAGCTACATGCTCAGGAATCTTAATTGATCTCGACATGCTGGCTGTGATCCCTGACTGCGCAGTCATTTTTTCAATCCCCTCTGCAAAACGGTTCCGCTATGGTTCTGGCCACTGCGTTGCGGTTTCTTTTATTGGGTAATTCACTGGTCTTCTCAAGCCTCGAGATTGGTCTTATAAACAAGTCGTGCCAACGTATGTTGCCCCCAAAACAAAGCGGTATGGATATGTTTAAAGCAGCGCGACGGGCACTCCGTCGTCATGCGTGAGTGCCTGACCTACTGACTGTTGTGACATAGGCATCGAAGATGCATTTTACTCGGGTCTGGCCGCTCTCCTTTGGTCAACAGGTGGCTCTGTTATAGTCATTCTGGTCGGAGATATGAATACCCGGGTCGGTCGCCTTGGTGCAGCCGAATCCTGTTTAGGTGACAAGTTTTGGATATCGACACACCGATCAGATAGTGGCGGGCGATTGATGCAGCTGTGCACTGAGCAGACGGTATTTTTAGCCAGCATTAGTTTTAGGCATCGTTCACGTTATTGCTGTACTTGGCGCCCGCCTTCTCCGAACTAAACCTGGTCTCAGATAGACCACATAATGGTCAGTTACAGTGTCCGAGTTCCATTCGAGACTGTTGTTCTTATTGGAGCACACTTGGATTCAGATCATTTATTGGTACTTTGTCGTATTGTTCTCATTTTTGCTGAGCAACGACCTTACCGACAGCAACGACTGGCTGTTGAGAAACCGGCCTTACCTTCGGTAAAACACAAGTACCAAACCAACTTAGAAAGCTGCCTTAGTCGTACCCACTCCGAAGAGCCTGACAGCTGCTGGACTCCAATTTCACAGGCCATCCAGAGAGCAGGTGCTTGGCATGCGGCACAGGGGTACATAAGTTCATCAAACATTGGATTTCAGAGAAATCTCTGGAGTTGTTAGAAGCCAGACGGAAGATTCCTCCTGGCAGTTCACATAATAAGTCTAGAAGAGATGTCTGTGGGAAGCCGAAACGTAGTCTAAAGGCTGGTCATGAAGCTTGGTCAGTGGGAAAAGTTAAGGAACTGGAAAGCGCTTCTGCTTCCGGGAATACCAGCAAACTGTTTAAGCTGATCCATGCCGCCGGTCCAAGGCGATCATTTGTCAGCAAATTTATCAGCGAGGCAGATGGCACACTAATTTATAATAAGTCCAGAAGGTTAGAGCGTTTGACGGCACACTTTGAGGGTTAATTCAGCTGGCCTCCTGCTTCCACTGTGTTGCCGCCACAAACTTGTGACGTAGCACCCTGGTCGGTAGATATAGAACTACCCGCTGAGACTGAGGTCCGCAATTGTCTCCCGGCTCTCAATCGTAATAGGGCTGCCAGTGCAGAGGACCTCTTTACCGCACTTTTCAAACAAAGTGGAAAGGCGTTAATGAAAGTCTTGACTCAGTTGTTTCAGTTTGTGTGCACGATAGAGACCGTCTCTCCTTGCTGGATTCACGCGATACTAGTTCCCATATTCAAGAAGAGGGCCCGGGTTTTTTTACGAAAACCATAGGGGGATTAGTTTGATTCCAGTCATTTCAAAGGTTCGGACATTCATTATACTTCGTTGACTCACTGCATTTCGGCAGCTAAACATTAGTGAAGACAGGCAGGGTTTCGCCGTGGGCGAGAACGCACAGATCACATTTTTACCCTCCGTCAAATTCTGGAACAGCGTCATGTGTACAGCCGGTCAACAATTGCCATATTCCTCGACTATAAAGGGTGCGTTCAATTCGGCTGATCGATCTACACTTTTGGAGCCGCCTAAACGCAGGGGTGTACCGACCAAGTATGTGAGCATACTGCCAGCGCCCCACTCCCATGCTTCCGCTCAGGTTAGGGTTTACGGTGAGCTGTCTGACAGTTTCAGCACCAGGAGCGGCGTTCGTCAAGGCTGTTTCCTTTCACCATTCTTGTTTAATTTCGTCATGGGTGAAATAATGGAGGACTGTTTACGTCACTCAAATGATGCCGGTGTGGACCTCCTACCTGGTG
>LUCH01007079.1:7414-21068 GCA_013368495.1 Paragonimus heterotremus
TGTTTCCGTGCAGATCGGCTTTATGTGCCTATATTGATTTTCAGATATATGGCCGTGCAACGGCAGTATTTGAAGTTGCCTTGCTATTTGCTTTTCCAGCAGTATACTATTTTCTGTCGTTTTATCTTTCTTAAACTTTCGTTGGTGTTCCAAAATGGTATTCATTTTCTTCATATAACCCGTCCCTGCTCATGAAGACAATACCAGAACAATCAATTAAAGGATCTGTCACTCACTTCTTCTAATCAAGTAATTTAGAAGAGATTCAATTGCGAAAACTCTGGACTTCGGCTGGACTGAAACCAGCGACAAAAACAACATGCCTAAACGCGAGAAATGCTCTACCAGCTGAGCTACAAAGCCACGCCGGAAGCTCAGAAATTTCATATTTGGACCTAGTTATCCACTCAACCAACTATGTCATATGGAATCTACCAAATGATTCAGCCGATTGACTGTCCAAGCAGGATGTTTCGCTCAGTTCATGCTGGAATCCACCAACGTCACTGATGAGCATTAACACTAAATTACTTATGAGCAGTTTGACAAATCTGACAATTAAGTAAGGCTATGTCCAGTATTATCAAAAGCGGCAAACTATAGGTTAGAAAAGGGAGTGAAAATTTTATACCTACGTCACACGGGAACATCTTTGAAATCAATGGCAGATTACCATCCACCGCGCTCACACACAATCGTTAGGTCACTAAATATTCAGCTAATTGAAGAAAAACGTTCATGCAGTGTGGCAGTTCGATTCACGACAAAAGACTGAATACATGTGCGCCTATTTCCTGTAGATACCAATCCTGAAGACGGTGCACAAGTGCATCAACATCTGCTAACGCATAATTAAAAAACGAACTTACTTTGACTTCTTTGCCTTCTTATTTTTCTTTTTGGATTTTTTGCCGGCTACGTCCGTAGCCGAAGCCTCGAGGCTAGATCGACCATTCTCCTTCGTGTCTGAAGCCAGTTCAGGTTCATCAGTTTCAGTTGGTACACTGGCAAGAGTGTGTATCGTGTGCTCTCTCTTGCTTTCGTGTTCAACGGAAGGCGGATCGCCCGTCACAGACTTGTTGCAAACACTCAAGAGTGTATGAGCATTGGTTTTCAAACCGGAGGAACATTCTGATGGCTCCGCCACGCTTACAGTTTCGCTGCAATCATAAAGCGATTTTGTCTCCTTTATCTCGGTAACCTCAACAACTTTCTGAAAGGGCAATGGATCTTTCGGTAGGAATGCAGGCTGTTCCGGAGCAGGGGCACCAGCCACTACTGGGTTAGCCGTTGGACTTGGTGATAGCAGCTTCACAGCACTGGAATTGATAGCCGCCAATCTGTCGACCAATTCTTGACGTTCCGCCTCCACTTTAGCAACATGGGCAGCCAGAGCCTGGGCTTCTGTATAAAGACGCATTATATGGTCTCCACCAACCAAACTTGTGGTTGGTAAGCTGCTAGAATTGCCAAGAGAAAGCTGAAAAAATGGAGAACACTGTAAAATAACGTTGACGATATTGCGATAGTAAGAAATATTTTAAAAAATATTATTGTGCGCACATCACGTATATAGGCCTAACGTCCAAACGAGTCAACGCTGAATTACTAATCGTGGTAAGTTGGCGATTATTTACGATTTTTAATACCGCTAGTACGTTGTCATCTGCATTCTTTGTCTGTGCCCAAGTTGATGACAGTACCGGGCAAACCGCATATCACTCAAATCACCAAAATATATCGCGTAAAAAAGTGATGAGGATGTATCTCAATTGCAACTGTTTCACATGATTGTGCATTTCATGAATACATTACAATAATCGACAACACAGAAGGTTGTTTAATACGTTTTACAAACATTTCCATCGATAACTTGTATACACCTTAATGATATGGGATACATCCAATGAACAGTATGGTTCGTGTCGGAATATCATTCAATAAATAGCCAAACTAGAGAAGTAATCTACGTAAGCGAGTCGTTTTAGTTATTTGGTGCTCTAAGAATGGTAAGAGTTGGACTAATGTTGTCAGGTAGCCGTATTCAAAAAGTCTAATTATATCGCCCGGCCAGAAGTTGGCTGAGGAAAATACGCATTAGGATCACGCAAACCAGTCGATGATGCAAACCGTCCACAACGCACAATGCAGTAGCCTAGTGGAATAACATTTCTCAACAACTGTCTGAAAGAACCTGTCACTCATTGTGCGTTTGGCTATGGACCATTCGGCAGATTGTCAGTACTTCGCAAGTGGACAAATTCTATTTTGGTAAGTTGCTCCGTTTTTCACCAAACGCTAGCCTGTTTTGTCCATAGAAGTGCCATAGATCACTCTGCGCCTCATAAGTTAACCTCAAACGTTAATCCCGAATGATCGTGCAACATTCGGAGCAAACCGACCGTTGTGAACAATACTAAGTGCAACAACCTGGAGGAACACAAACCATGCATCAAGTAGTAGCAAGACGCAAAGTATATAACGATGTAGATGCTAACAACGAATCAACGAACTCAACTAGCATGTATGGAATCTAAACACAAACAGTCGACTAACTTCTGCTTGCGCAGATGGCGTCTGTAATCGATCAGGAGCCCCGTATTGTGCTTGCTGTTGTGAGGCAAGAGTGGCTGCAGTGGCGATCAGGACAGCCGTGGCAGCTGCTGCAGCCGCACTGTTCGCCACAGTGCCGGTCGATGGCGCGTGAGGGGAGTTACCAATCAACAAAGGAAAAGGGGAAGCTTGTGGGAATGAAGAAATGGGTGCTGAAGTTGGTGGCGGTATATTACTAAGCCAACGTGGGTTGGAGATTGGTTTGCCAAGGGTAGCCCCAAGAGAAGAAAGACTGGACTGGGTAATCGGTGGCTGAACATATCCATCCCAGAAGGGCAAGCGTCCAGCCAAATTCATGTGATCGACTGCAAAGAAATAACAGAACTCAAGTAAACGATTCATTATACTAACCATAAGTACATTAGTGTTTTACACTTATGTTCAACTGCAACACATTAATACAAAAAAACAGGAAGATTAAAGGAACTGGAAAGATGTGAGTTAGTAAGGGATTCAGCAGAGCAAATTCACCCTCTGGACAGGCATACAGACAGAATGAGACATGCCGCAAAATGAACCCGAATAGATTCAATAACAAGACCAGCAAAATGCGCACAGAGAGTAGAGTCAAACTAATGAACAAAGATAAATCGGGGCTTTGAAATCTTCCGCGAAGATGCAGACAAAGTGAAATTTACTAAGCAAAGGGTGTACACGGCTCCCGTCGGTTAAAGCCCAATTAAGTAATCATATGTGTAACATAACACAAACAAGCAATTATTTACCAGCGCTACGTACTGAGTCTACAAGAGGTTGCCGACTTCGTTAACTTCCAGCGTATAAATAAATTAGGAAGAAAAACATGGTCACTCAAACCACACACAATGAAAATATAATGCCTCAAGTGAAAATCAATTATTTTATATTTAATTTGATGTGCGAAAGGACACTATCTACTGTAATGCATCGATGTCGACGAAGTAAATAATGATCAACCCGCGTGAGAACGGAACACTCGTCTTCAATTAAGTGTTTCCAAACTACAGGGTTGGCGGATCCGAAAGTGTCTTCACCAAGAAAATGTTAGACCATGCGCTTGGATAGACTTCTTGTTATATGCCCGATGTATCTAGCACTACAAGTGCGAGCAAAGTGAAGTAGAACAAACGATTGTCTGATGGAGCAGCTTAGCCCAGACAAGCTTAGATATAACGACCCTGTGAAACACAGAGAAGCAGCCGAGAGTGCACTTCCAATGCGATTTAACGAATGTTGCCACAAAAATTAGAATTCCCTCGTTTGGACGAACCGTGAAACAGTTTTTGGTAGAGTACTGTTTTAACTTGACTAGATCGATGGTCCTTGCACGTTAAGGATGACTGTCACCTCGTAACACAGTGAATAAATCCAAATTACAGAAGTCACTCGAGCCACGGATCATCCTTACTTCGTTTGCAATGAAAATGGGTCAGTTCCGCTTGCGTGAGCGAAGAACAGGACTCGGAAACGCGTGTTTTGACCGTTTCAAATGGCTTTATTTGTTTTATCAGTCCTGATATTCTATTATAATGAGTACATAATGCAGTGTTGAAAGGAAGCATTCAGCATACAACCATGTTGAAAGGTCGTTACACACGATTTTAAGCTACCTTAAGTGCAAAATAAGTTGAATGTGACATGCATAACAAAAGCAATCTGTAGCCCAGATAACCTTGTGAAAGTATCGTAATGTACATGCGGTATTGCAGGAAAACAGTCACCTCCAAAAATTTACAAGGAACACAGTAGACGATCGAACCTATTATTATGTTTATTATCATCAGATCAAGTACAGAGTACACTCACTCACGAAACAAAACCTAGTATTTAGCAAGTTCGAAGATGACGTCAAATCGATGAACTAAAACCCTTAGTCACTTCAGGATATTCTGATGTTTAAAAGGACAACTGTCGGCTTTCTATGCAAACGGCAGTGTTCAAACACCTGACCAGGGCGAAATCCAGCTTGCTCTTCACAGATTTGTTGTTTACGCGTCACATCTTGTCTACGAAGTACAAGTGGCAGCAGGAGGGAGGTTATCCTCTCGCTGGTTTGTGCACGAATTGCGTGAGTCAGGTGGAAAATGGGAGCACTGTCAGCCAGACTCCAACCATTCGGAGCGATTTGTGTGACTGAGTTTCCGGAGCAGTAATATCAGCGCTTTGACAAGGTTTAGGCTCCGTGCATAGCCAGAGCAAGAAAATGTACGTCCAAGCTAGATGCCTTGCGGAGCTTGAATCCAAGTGAGGTCTCCATTTTTCGGAAGATGGAACACCAACAGACTAGAAAGTTGGAAGGGGTAGTCATGGGCGCGTGTGAACAGTTGAACTTCTGTTAAGGGTGCTCAGTTCACCATCCAAGACCTCGTTGGAATTTATGGACAGATTTGTCAGTGGCTTCACAGGTTGCTTCGCCAGCACTTGGGCCCCGGCTACTAGTCGTTGGGATGGGACGGAGGAGCTTTTGGGAGTTCTTGGTAGCTAAGGTATGCACTACTTCGACAATGCAATTCGTCAACCTGGCCTGAAGATTTCAATTTACATGCGTCCTGAGTTTTAATTCAGCAACCCAGTAGACTAAATTGTACTCTTTGTCTGATGGAATATTCCGGGGGGGCGTCACGAAGTTTGAAAAGTCGCACAGAATTCCAGAGGGTGGCGGCAGAACGAACAACAGTACCATATCAGGAAGTAAAGTATTCCGGTACTGCAAGCTGGATGTACCCCGATGTCATCCGATGGGTGACATCCTTACAAGAAGCAAGTGCGCCTTGACAGCTATAGAGCGCTTAAGGTTCTGTTAGCTTAGTTACGTCGATTTGTGATTGACAACGAAGCGACCACTCACCAAAACGCACAGCGTACTTGACATATACTAGTGCGTAGTAAGAGTCCAGACAGATGCTGTATAATTATTTACAATCTTCGAAACCGTTACGCCGTGGATAGCTGACAGCTATGTAGCCATCTGTTTACAACTGACTTGACAGTGGAAAATGCATCTAGAGAGTCCAAAATAAACACTCGTCGCAAACAAATCGTAATTTACAAAAAGCTGCTCACGGTTTTCCGTTCGACGACTACCGAAATAGTTCTGGCACGTCAGTACCTAGCATGTCTAATTGAACATTCTACTCTTTAACCAGTACAGCTATGGTATAAATCAGGTAACGATACCATGTCCGTGTCTACCACATCGTTATTATAGTTAAAATTTCCGTTGCAAACGGCAGATGAAGCTAGTATCTGATACGTAATTAATATCACGATTAAGGAAGTCAATAAGTAAGGAGGTTTTAACAAACAGAGAAAAAAGAAGTACGGAATTTGCCCTAAGAGGGAGTCGGCAACCTGCATCTCGGCCGGAGTTGCACCGTAAGCGTGGGACGCAAATCACAAACATAACTAAATAGATAAATTCATTGTTGTTATGTAGACAGGGGCTTTTCGGCTGTTCAGGTTGAATAACAGTGTCAAGCCGAGGGCCCCTGTCTGGAGCCTCCAATTCACATACCTAACCCGAGGGGTAGCCTGATAGAAACAACACCGCACAGATGTTGATGCGTAACCTGTTAAGTTCAAGTCAGCTTAATTATACTTTGTATATCAACGCCAGTGCGGATACAGTCTCCTAAGACGGCCACGATTAGGGAACAGCAAACTGGATCAAACGTCAGACCAAACTGTCAAACAACACTGGGTTTGCCGATATTCCCCCTTCCGCCTGTTACAAACAATCCATGGAATCAACTGGTTCCGAAAGCTATGCATCAGGTTGGAATCAACCACAAGCGCGTTATCGTGAAACCGAAGACCACCGATTATTACCGGGTGTAATAAACCAATTCCCCTGAAATCAGTCATATTATTCAGTATGTAACTTAATATAGTTGGATGTTTGCAGACGAGCGAAATAAAGTTCTTACACGTCAGATCGAAGCACGCTCTCCAACTTCAGGCCTCAACTCTCAAGAACTGGGTATGATTCAATGGAAGTTGTGAAGAATTGAAGCCAAGTTAAATGAGTACCGATACTATACATCCAATGTATACAATGTTTGTGTAGAATGAATCTCACCGACGAAATCAGTTTCCTACAAGAACAGGGTGCGTTCATCAACTAATTGATCGTAACACGCTACATAATCGAATGCGGTAAGCATGACGCAGACCAATAGCTAACTGACCAATCGCCGCCTGCACGCGTCCCAATCCTACGCCAATCAGAACTGCATCATACAGGGGAGTGTACAGGGAAAAAACAAATCGTCTCATCCTGAAACGCGGATAATGACACAGTTGCTAGAGTATGGATGCCAATCACTACATGAGAAGCTCATACGACGACGATTCGCAACGTTAAGTGAGTCCCAACTGGTGAACAACATGAAATGTGGAAGCAAGTTAACTCGTAAGCGGATGAATCTCAAAACAGCTTACTCAACGTGAGAAAGCATTCATCACAATCCCGGCGAATTTCAATGGACAAAGGTAAATAGCCCCCGGCAAGCCATGCAGCCATCTGTTGGTTGGTAAAGGGACCTTGAGTGTGACCCACGGAATCGACATAATACCAGCGTGAAATAGCTGTGTCGATTGACAACACAGTGCCCGAAGAACCGGCAGTGTCAGGAAGATCAGTTGACCTGTTTTGGAGCGATGTATTGCTTGGTGAAATTTGCGGTGGAAGATCAAATCCCGGAGGAGGATCAAGGGAATGGGAGCTTGAATGGGTGGGCAATTCACTAGCCTAAAACATGAATTGAGAGAAACGTGTTGAAATCATCATCTCATGTTCAGCTGAAACACAATAGGGTCGGGTTATGAATTTGGGTGCTGGAATCATCAAGATAAGCGAATTTACTGTGCAACTGAATGACGCAACCTCCTATCAAACAACGGCTATGCACTACTGATAGGAGCAGGCAAATGCAATCAAAGGCAAGCACGTGACCAAACAACAGGCTTTACGTGATTATGATTCTCGTTCACTTATTTAACGTTCATGATTGCACAGTAGTTACGCGTCAAATGTCTCCTGCATCCAGTTGGTGCATGTATAGAACTCGTCCTGAGCTGATCGCGCTGGAAACAAACACCGAACAAGAATCTACACTGGCCAGTCTCCGAAATAGGGTGGGTCAGTAAACACTGTCAACACTGCATTGGATACGGGTCACGCTCACAAACGTAGGTGTGTTTGGCTTGGAGTCATACCCCTCTGCCCCACTGTCTGCGTGTTCGATCCTGGACTATTTTGTACATGCAACGAACACAAGCAGTTAACGCCCAGTGATTAAATGAAGAGCATGCACGTGAATGATAAATAGTAGACGGGGATGACAGAGAGTGGATAACAGCGCTCCAGACAGAAAATGGGGATACATTTCGGCTATCACACGTGACCTGTATTGGCTCATGTGCATTTTTAAAAAAAGTCGTGGATATAACCGCGTCATCACATGCACAAGGCACAATAAGATCGATTGTGCAATGATAAATTGATGGATGCTCGAGACCATAAACATAGGCACGTGTCGTTAAGATTCGAACCGAAACGTTGGCCGATATGGTGTCAGGTACAAATCGAGTATTTTTTTTAAAGCTGAGGAACACAAGCAAACATTCTCCTACGGATTCAATTTGTTATGAACAGCTGGTGATACGCGGGTGGTATTTTTTGTCTGAAGTCCATTAAGCCGATTTGATAAGAACCAACGAAGTTGGCGTTGACAACAGTTTAGAGAAGATGACATGCTCACCTTTGTTAACTTCTCTGTGTTATTCATAGGAGGGTCAGGAATGACGGGTACAGAGTGGGGTTTGAGCGTAGTTGTAACAGCACCAGTTATGCTAGTTGGGGTCGACATGTCAATAAACGGCCTTGTCACATCCGTCAACTCTCGTGAAGTTGAATTATGTGATAAATGCGATTCATGGTCCAGGCTCATTGAATTCCAATCTTCATCTTGCCAAAACTCTTCAGTGTCGACTGACTGTAAAGGAGTACAAACACTTACAGTGATGTGTTAGTCAAGCTGAGTGCTGCGAACTGGTGGTGAATATAAATGAAAAGTGTGCAAAACTAGGAAACGTAGATTAAGGATAAGCACAGGGATCAAATATTCACGGGACCTAAAAAAAAGCATAGCATCAGCTCAAACCGTTTCAGAAGCTATGCAAGGAGAAATTGAGTTCCTTAATTTGGAATTTGAAAATGTGGTGGACTACTCGGCTGATAATTTCTAAGAGACTGCTTACCCGATTTAGGGTTGAGACAAAATTGCTTAATCGGAGAGTACCCTGGCCTGCATGTTGTTCACGCACGGATGGACCCCGAGGCTGAAAAACATAACGTCCACTGGGTCGACCACGACCACGACCACGAAAAGCATGTTCATCGTTTTCTACCATGGAATGTGCATTAGTTCCCGCACCGCGTCCGCGATAATTGATGTGGGTAGACTGGCCGAGCTGTAGGAAAAAAATTCGAAGGGGGATAAATAAGTGCCAAAAATATACAGCAAACAGATCAATAATTCACCGAACGAAAAACTGTGATGACAACCACTGTATTGCGCCAAATCACACAGTATGCAATGGAAATACGTTACAAATACCACATACAAAAATAAACTGAAACGGTCATGGAAACAGTTGGGAGTCAGTGCTCTCACGTATTCGGGAGAACTGATTTTTCAGTCTTTTGTTGATCGGATTCCGTAATTAAAACCTATTGAACTAGGAAGTGGAGTGGAATGCATAAACAGAACAACTATACCGACACTTTGAGATATGCTCCTACACAGTTATTACTTTTATCATCAGCACCGGCCTTTAAAAACGATGGTCCATGAAAACCACCTGCTCAAAGACTGAGTGTAATGTCATGCCAAGGAGTTTAGCACACCTAAATCTTCATAAACAACCGTATTTTGTCGAACTCTTAACGGTAACGTCACAGATATCCGTATCGAAGGAACCAAGGCCTCGCCTAAAAGGTTGACGTTCTATCCTGCCTTGAGCAGACGAAGATACACTTTGCCTCAAAAGACGATGAAATCTACCGTGTGTTTGGCACTGAAGCACCAGGAGGTTTCATTTAGGTACATCGAGCAACCTGTTTGCCAGGTAAACAATTAAAAACTACTGTACACGTTAATTACCGGTCCAACCAATATGTGATAATGTTTACTTGATAAACACGCAATGCCCCCGCCAACTCACGAAAGCAATAAACCACAGAAAAACACCTATCACAGGACGATAGCACATGCGTTATTTACAAACAGCTTATTAGGAAAGGCAGTCGCCTCGTTCGTTGGCGCCAGATGTCACCAACATCATAGATGAAAAGCACACCAGTGGTTCACATTTACGTTTAACTGCCACACAAACACAAAGAAAAAAGCGAACCCTGTATAAGAAGAGAGGAGAAAAAAAGAGGGGGAAGGGAAGAGGACCTAACTACTAAAAATAGCTACTCCTATATTCAAACATTCAACATCAAGGTGCTTACACCTTGCAAATAAACAACTAAGCCATAAACGAAAGACGTCATCAACAAGACAGCCTCCTTACGGCTTGCACTGTCCCGCGTCACTAAATGCACCCACTTCACAGACAACTCGACCAAACAATGATAACATTCACGTCACTGAGTTCGGTTAGCCGCCATCTCACCTAACGTCTCAAACCACCGATTCTGTGAATCGCGAGGTCCCCAGTCCGGGAGACAAACCCGGTGTACAGTAGTCAATCCTTTCATGAACGACTTTATTTCTCTACGCGAGGTCATCATCCCTCCACGACGCACCTTACGCTAATCGGGCGCCAGATGTACGGAAACCACGGTTCGTGGTTAGCTTGTTCACTGCGTCGGTCTTTTCACCTACTGCGTTCGTAGCGGTTCAGTTAAAGGTATTTGTAGGAAAGCAGCTAGCAACGCCGGAAGACTGCTGGTTTGGGCTACACACCGTTTACGGTAGAAAAGAACAGCTGGGTGGCTGTCTACAACATTATTATCATAGTGTTACACAAACGAAACAAGCGAATCCATCATGTGTCTTAATACAAACTGACTTCGAGAAGCCGTCTGACGACACGTGCGTCAAGACAAGAGGTCAACAGATGAGGTAAATGAACAGATTGTGGCTGAGAATTAGTGAAATATTAATTTGCGAAATACTTGCCTTATGTCACCGACCATTCTTTATCGCCACGTCCGAGAACATTGTCAACCAAAGATGTTTGTTGCCAATTGTGTCCTAGCTAGGTATGCTTTATTGACACTAACTTTAGCGTCAAAACGTCCGTGTTCTGAACCCGCTGTATACACTGGCTATCATCGTACTGTTGTCTCCAGTTAAACTCATCACAAGCAAACAGAAAACGGTAAACGATAGATTGCCATAAGCAAAACGTATCCAAACCAACGATGCCAACAAAACCAGAAAGCTATACTGAATAACTATTAGTCTTCCAGTTCTAAAAACACACGAAAACACACGCTACTGTTAATGCGATGTTATCACATTAAACCGCTATGCTTTGAAAACGCCAGTGATCGAAGACATATGGCGCCCGTGATGATCTGAACTGTTGTGCTGAAAGCTCATCCCGGCATCCTAAGTGTCTCTACAAATCGTACATAAGCTCACCATTCGCTTCCAGATGGTCTCACTCACATCAGGCTTCTTATAGTTTGTGGTGGCACGGATACGAAAGAATATTAGCCGAACAAACTGCAGAGTGAACTCAGTTTTGCTAAACTGTGCAGTGACAACAAATGACACTGGAAACTGAGACCGTACCCCAGAATTCTCGCTTCCACTGTAGGACCGTTGTCTCCAGCCAGCACAACCCTTCGACCAATTCCCATGTCCACCACGCCGAGTGTCCGCAGGTAAAGGTCGAAGTGGTGTGTGCGACACAATCTGGCTCACATCTCCATGCGGTCCACTAGGATAGCGCTGTCTTGAATGAGAAATAGAATTTCCCGGTAGCCACTGCTGCCGAGCAGCACGATGCCATTGCGCAGTTTGATCTACATCGTCTGCAACCAGATCCTCACGGCTACCACCTGACAGTCTAGAGAACGTAACCGGAAAACAAAACTGCACGAGTAAAAATAACAACATTACACGTAAATTAGGGTTAAAACGAAGAAAGTAACTATAAAGTTGCGCATCAGCAGTCTCTCTGTTGATAACAGGTAAAATTAGGAAACGGGTTCTATCAAAAACTAGCAAGTGAGAACACAAACAACACAAAAGTATGCAACAAATGAAACCAAAAATATAGATAAACGACAGTTTATCGACAATCAAACGACAACTATCCTCAAGTCGTGAATATTCTGGTCATCAACCAAACATCAGTAGTATCACATGCGAAAAAGAAGGCCGAAGTAATCACAGCGACCTGAAAGAACTGAAGAATCTGGAAAGACTAGCTGAACCAAGTGAGCTTAACGGACAACCAATACATGAAAGAACTAGGGCGACTATCACCGGTATACTTGACAGTTGGTTTGTCACATTGTGAAGTTGTATTAAAGTTTTAAACAAGCTTAAACTGAACCGTATTCTATGAAACATTGCGCATGCAACGAATGACTGGTATGTGAACTGACCACAATCAATTCACCCAAACAGTAGACTGATGAGGCTTGCTTACAGCGACCTATCACTCCAAAAACAACACGGACATCAAGTGACCAATACAACAATGTTATTCTGACCACAATCGTTTCTAAGATGTTCACCGACCCCATGCACACAAACATTTGTGTTCTCAATTTTGATCCGTATTCACAGGCTACAACTAATTTCCACAACAGTCGATGTAATAATAGATGGAAAAATGAGTATAAATTCATGGAGAATAAACAGATAATGAAAATTTGGGGAGAGAAACGTTATCAGTCCCATAAATACATACACGTCGTCTGCAGCAACTAAGTACCATGTCTAAGAGCGACGAGGACGGTCGTGCACTCTCTAACCTGAAAGACGACACCAATAAACTGTGCACAATCGGATAACCAGGGCTTACGTAGCCTAGAATCACGTCATCTTAAGATTTTTTCTCACCGTTGGAAACCTCGTTGAACAATGAGTGTGGCCAGAGCTCTGCCGGTCGCTAAAACAAGTGACTCGGCCGATGAGGATTGTGCAGCCTGATCTATTCCGTCACCATGACGTGGTGATCACGCTTGTGTGCCGTGTTGGTCCTGAGAGCTATGTTGATTTAGACTTTGATGCTGCCAGGCCAAGGAGGGACAATCAGACGAAAGATGGATGCCCTCAGAGGGTAGGTTGGCGCTGCAACGACTGCGCAAGACTGTTTAGATGAGACATGGGCTTGGAGGCATGCAACAGAATTATTTTTATAGTTGAAACACTGCTATCCTCCGAACAAAGAAGAATGTGGTTAGAAAATACACCTTCAAGCGGACACTGGTTGCCAAACACTTGGACGTGATCGTCGGTGTATTATATAAAACGGTCAAAAAGCGTTCGGTGTAATTCAAAAGCATTGTGCAACCTTAAAAACACATCCAATGAACGTGGTAGTAGTCACAAAGAGACATCAATCCCACCACCTACTGAGCCCATGGATTAGGTAAATCGACTATTGCTAAGTGATTCAGCCTCTTGTGCCCATAGCTCCAAGTAGGTTTCCTCCCTCCCCCTCCCGAAAAAAAAACTTATTCCCTGTTGAATTGCAACGTCGGGAGCTTCGGAAGCTCCTGAAGCAAACCCCATCCTCCACTGCCTCGAATCAGAGACTCGGAGTGAGCCCACTCAGGCCAACCTCCTCTCGAGGCACAGACGACCAGGAAGTATCGAACGTGACGTTAATCAGTTACTATCACTATTCGTTCAACTTGGCCCCTCAAGTCTTCTGCCTTACCCGTACCTTGAGATGATAACTGTTTTCAAAAGCTCATACAACTGGTAAACATGATAAACATTTTCCATACCCGCACTTATCGACAAATTGGTCAGCGAACTGATCTGGCAAATATATCAAGTCTGGAGCTTGATATATGCTGTGT
>LUCH01007080.1:4058-28270 GCA_013368495.1 Paragonimus heterotremus
TGGAAGGTCCCATTTAAGAGACCATTCTGCCACTGCCTTCAGATCCTGCGCTAATGCGGCACACGATTTGTAGACCCTGCTACCTAAACATCATCCGCAAATACGAAAAACGGGTTGCTAAGCCCGCTTAATAAATCATTTATGAACAGCAGGAACAGGAGAGGGCTCAAAACGGATCCTTGAGGGACGCCACTATGGACTGTGCCCACCTCAGAGAATCCGCTTCCAACCTTAACTTTAAAAACCCTGTTGGGTAGAAAATCCTCTACCCAGTCAATCACTAGGTTAGAGATACCAAACCACTTCATTTTGTGGATGAGATACCGGTGACTAACTGATTTGAAGGCCTTGCTAAAATCCAAGCAGCAAACCTCGACTTTTCGGCCTTCGTCCAATCGTCTCGTGACCTCATCCATGAAGTACAAAAGATTGGATAGACATGATTTCCCTTTCTGAAAACCGTGTTGTGTAATGCTAAGAAGGCTGTTTTCAAAAAGATACGTCGAAACTGTTATTGGTGTTCTCCCGGATGATTGGAACCGTGTATCACATGGAGTCTTCACCATTATGTCGTTCATCGCATGTGATATCTGCAAGAAATCTGTGTACGCATTTATGAAGGAACTTACTTTCTGCAATTATATCAACAGGATAGTCGTTCTAGGTGAGGCTGATCCGCGCTTTCTCCGGCCCGTGTGCAAGCGGCACACTGTTAGCGGACCGGTCTAAGTCAACATTATTTGTGGGTGGTGTGGGAGACTTGCACTCCATTATCACTGAAAAAGTGCGAACAACGGCTAAAGTAGGGGGAACTGACAAAAGTATGGATTCAAAACGTGCACTTACCAGGCGACTTGGGTTGAAGCTGTTTGCCACAGAATGGACATTCGTTTACGTCTGCCACTTGGATACACTTGGATTAAAAAATCAGCTGATCTGCATCACAGCAATAGTTGTTAATCTGTACGTGGTCACCGCGGTGTCCACATGGCAGTCCTGTTGTGGGCATTTTCACTCACCTGGGCTGCATACTGCTTGTGACTGAACCCATGGGAAGTCGTGTGTAAACAAGCCAGTCTTGACACGTCCCACTATCTTACTAGCGAAAGCAATGATAGTTTTCAGGCAAGCCACCACCGTGCGTCTGTTGCAGTCATCCAGTATTTCAAGTACATGATCAAAGGCTTTGTAATTGCGGTTGAAATTGGCTGCAGCAAGCGGCCGAAGCTGCCGGCCTACCAAACGCCGAATTGATAAATTGTACTCTGTAAGCCACCGCTCATGAATGGGGACCTCAACTTTGTAAGGGAAAATTAACACTACAAAACACATTACCGTAAGAATGGAGATGTTTACGAACGAACGGCAGAATGTGAACGCATGGAAGCCATATTTTACGGTAAAGTATGCATTCACATGTGCCGTGTACGCTATTGACGACGAAACTGCCGCCATCTTGTTGCACTTGCAACTGCGATGTTCAAAGTGACCACTAGAGGAGTGCTCACCTCGCACTGAGACACTGTTTCGAAAGGGAGTGAGGGTGTCCATCCGTCCAGAGGCTTCTGGACAAGGTGATTTGCAAACGTCGTCATTCTGCGAAGAATATTCTTCACGTACCAGTCAACCTCCACAACCTAACCACGGTCACATCCATGGGTCGGTTGTATTCCATACTCCCGTAGCAGCCACTCACTGTGGATCCATATTTTCTGAATGGCGACGGCCAGGAAGTCTCTGGGGTGCGTTATCTTCTTCAACCTTCTTATTTGGCGCTCTCCAGCCTGTTACTCGTTCGATTGCCGAAGCGGACAACATCGCTTTGCGCATGGATGGTGCACTTCGACTTGATGTGCAGCCAATCACATAGCAATTAATTCAGAAACTTATCCGTTTGGCCCATGATGCACAGATCACGCTTAAACCTACGATTAACAGCGTAACTTAATCTTCCTCATTTTTTGCTGCAGCTAGTCAGTGGAAGAGAAAACGACTGCGAAAAGAGTTTGCCTTTAACGAATATGACGGACGAATTTTGCGCACTCACATGCTGACGTACAGCATCGCGTACATGAAAGTAGCATAATAGGATGTCGCAGCCGTACACTACATGGGCTGCCCTCATTTACGCAGCCATCTTATCCATGACAAATGTTTTCATCGCAAGCGATACGCCCATCATTTCCCGAAGGATTTCGAAGTCTACGTAGTGAAGCATACTCCTCATTACGAACGTGCCCTTATATCACTGGTCGGCCGTGTCCCATACCGTCTGTCACTAGGATCTGATATAAATTCCAACTTTGAAAGTATGAGAAGATATAAAATGACATTCTTCTGCCTGTTTGTCCCGTGAGTCGCATCCATATTCACAACATGTGGGAAATGTCGAAATATTGTTCAATGTGCATTCGCTGGACGAAGTAGATATGCGTATATCGGTTGCCTTCATCCCTCAGAGTGCGCACCACACCTATAGCACTAGTCACCGACAGCACCTCAGCAAGGTTCTCTGACATACAGTGATCAACCTTACGTAACAAACTCACTTGACCTTGCATGCTTTAACTTGCGGTGGATGTTTCTAACACCACCTGTTGTGACAAACTTCCGGTAAACACCTGCTACATACTGCTTAATGTCGGCAGTTGGTGTATTGTTCTGGAACAGACACCTGCATTCGTTCAATTCACCGACGGTGAGTCCACGATTCGTAGTATGGGACTCATAAAGCAGACGATTGAGAGGTTGGTTGTGCTGCAACTCGAAAGAGCTCACAACCAGACACGTATCTCGTCGGACCACATGAAGTCGTAATCTGCAACACGTATCGCAAGAACTGGTTCGTTAAAACTGACAACAGTTTACCCACTAGACACGTCGCACACCCCTGCATACACTCCTACACCTTTCGTACTTCGTACAACGATAATAAATCTGCGCGTTATTCAGGAAACCACATCATCTTACCTTATCGTACTTCAAGGCAGTTTTTGACCTACGGCTCGTCCCACGAACATAAATAACGCCCACTTCGTCCATGTACCTCTGAAGACACTCCTGAAAGTGTGAGAAGGTGCGAAATTCGCGATCCTTAAACATCAACTTGAAAATAGCAATATAATCCATTTCCTACAAATAAAAAATAAACAACTGAAAGTGAAATAAAAAACCAAATGCCAGAAATGGAAAAATACATCAAAAGTAACCCCAACATTCTTGTGATAACATTCCCACACGCAATCGACCACAACAACGGCAGCCACACCAGTTTTGGAAAACCAATTACGAGATAGTGGTTTTTGAGTAATGGTAAGTTAAAACAAACAGATATGAGGTCATGACGCAGATTTCGACGATTTCGATTTCAGCATCAGTCACCAAGCCACTATAACGATTTATTCCAGGAAAATAATTTTCCGGAACAGGACAGCTCAGAAACTCACGGCCTACGGCTAGTCTTCATGGCGTAATACCAATGGAAAAGGTTCTTAATTCAGCTATTTGACTTCAGCGGCTACTCTTGAATGCCGATTTCTTTTTAGAGTTTTCTAAGTAATGGTCATAAAATAATGATTTAGAGCTTGGAGTAGATCCTATTGAAGGTCAGGTGTAATTTATTCTCCGATCCTGGTTGTCGGGACATCGTAAAATCTTCCTTTGTTAACATACTTTACCGAAAACTGGTGAAGATCGCCACAGATACTTAGCTATAAAATGCGCTTGCTCTAAATTACTGTCCTCACATCTGAGTGCGGAATTAAAAATGACTTTGTCCTTTGCACTTAATTATCCTGTCAACTGATTGGCTCTGAATGTATTTTATTCATTACGTTTCCAGTTCTGGAAACGTTTAAATCGGAAGGATCTTTGATCATAATGAGTAATTATCAGTCTGCGGAAATGCAACGATCTGCTCTCTTGACAATAGTTTGTTGGGGTGGTTTTGGGCCTTTCTTATCTTAGTTGTGAACAAAACTGGGCTCAGAAGTTTCTGGGTGTATTCTCGTAAATGGTAGTTGATCGTCATAGCTCTGATTGTCGAATCCAGATTAGTCCATTGGCCTATGGCAAATATATATCCGATATAAGACGAAGTTGGAAATTTCCGCGATCTTGAGGACGAACGAATTTGAACATGAAGTCACACTCAGAACTCATTTCCATAAATGTCGCTTCGCCCTAGATTTCAAACACCCATATGTTTTTTCATTGTAACTTTCGCTGCAGCTACACGTAACTTGACAAATACAGGGTGAACTGAAGCCAATTGGTTGTTTTCCCTTCAATGAAATTTACGATAGCCTACGGGTTTGGTCGACGACTACGGTGTCAGCTGCAATATACGCCAGCTTAATCGACCTGACGAGGTAATCTTTGGTTTGAAGCGAACACTTTCCAGCTTTATTTGGCTGTTCAATGTAAACTTTTTTTTTCAAACTCTGTGTAGTACTAAATCTGCATGGCTTTATCCAGCGGTAAATTTCAACAGATACTTATTATCTTACAATGGTATTGCAAATGATCAAAGACTTTCGCTCAGACTTAGCCTATGATCAACGTCTGAGTATGTGGTAGGCGTTCACACTAGTAGTTTCTCCGTTCACTTGACTTAAGCTAAGATCAACGTCGATAAGAACACGAGAGAAATCAGAATAAACTTGTACTTGGACCGTTCAGCATGATTTATAATAACCCTCTTTCAGTTCTGGGCAAAAATGAAATAATATACTGGCAGTCGTCAGTGAAGTCTGCAGCAGGCGAAAACAGAGATAAATAAGCATCGGAATCATAAGCGTTCATGATACGAAGATCGAAAGGTTGTAGCTGAAGTGTTAGAAGTAGGAATCAGTGTTTTCGTCGGATAGATAACGAGCATCTAAGTTGATCATTTTCCGTCAAATAAGGGGGCATTGATTCGAGTACACATAGCAAGCGACATTCAAGCATAGTCAGTAAGCAATAAACGAAATAATACGCACGTTGTTAACAATACAGTATGACGTGTTACCCATGTTTACACTACGCCGTTAGTAGAAACAACCAGGTGATAACGTGGACCGTTTTCCATCAGAAGTACTATCGGGAAAACAGGCTGAATAGATAATTTACACGTATAGTTAACCAACAAATGTGACGTGAAAGTTTTCATTGAGAATTATTGTGATATTTCGTGCACAATGCAATACAACCGCAACGTGGCAGAAAATTACAAATTTGATATCTCCCAACCCACGCAAAATTAAGCGTTCCTGCTTAATGGGAACATGTATTCCACCAAAAAACTCCGATGAAAGAATTTTCAGAACGTGAAATGGATTAGGAAGGCTAACATGATGTATTTATTGAAAAATACAGGGACATTTCCCTCACCAAAAGTGCAGATATGGACCATTTTAAATATAGCTGATATTTCTATTTGCAACACTACCACCATACGCGATAAAGCCCATACATTCGTCCCACACTTTTATATCTCATGAAAAATTTGTAAAATCACTTTTCGCGTCTGAATGACCGTTCCCAACTCGTTTCGGAGTTCAGTCATCATACCGGCAAACTACAAACTTGCCGTTCGAGATGACCACCACAATATTCCAAATTACCAGTATCCGGAAATGGGTAACATCACAGAGTTGCCGTAGACTGCAGAAGCGAGATCCTCGATGCGACGATGTTCGCAGTAAAACGGAGCTAAAAAATTGGATGATAGATCCGTGAAATATCTCAAACGACTATGCAACGGGGAGAAGAGCAGACCAAAGTGCACAAACTTTGTGTTGTATTACCAGGTCACTTTTGTCGATTTGAACAACATGGAAAGGTGATACAAAAGGTTGTTGTACAGGAATGAAACGTCGTTTGCCAACAAAATAAGGAAATCCTTACAAATTCAGCAATTCAGCGACTGATACTCGGGTTCGAAGCAGGGGCCCGAAACTCCCGGATACAGTCAGATTTTCTTGGCCAACGTCAAGCGACCGCCTGTTGATCAGAAAGGAAGTCGTTGAAAGCAGGGCGCAGCACCGCTTTTGCGGATTACAATTAATATCAGAAACAAAGTCAGGTTACCTGCATGAGAGTGCTTTTTGAAAAACAATCCAGTAATGTTTTGAAACGATCGTTAGGAGCACCGTCAACGACCTCAAGAGGAAGATTGGTCTAAAGGTTAGTAACCCCGTAAGAAGATAACTGCCCCCCAAAGAAAGTCCTAGGACGAAGCTTGAAAAGCTTCTCGTTCTCACATGCCGGCCCTCATTACTCATCACGATAGAGGACAGTTCACAGAGGCCTTCTCTAAAGAAGTGCGTATGAACTGAACCATCGCGAAGCCGTCGAAATTCAAGTGGATGTAGATCAAGAATTTCAAGTCAAGACTCATAAGCGACGTCCCTCAGGCTTGTGACCAGTTTGGTAGCCGCGCGCTGGACACGCTCAACGGTTATGTCTTTCTTCAGATCGGTATACACAACCTGATTTGCATACTCGAGGAGCGGCCTCATGTGAACCTCGTACATCGTTTAGAACGCTTTCTTGTCTATGCGAAGGAAAGTGCGTTTAATCATCCTAAGAGAGGCAAACCCCTTTCCGCCGCCATCTCATGGTTATGCGCAAAAGATAGGTTAGACGACAACCAGATGTCCAGATATTTCTCCAGATCGATTTTCATGATATGACTGTGCCAAGTGCACTATGAACCACGGAGGCGTTGCCAGAGTCTCCACTGAGCGACATATGTGCGTACTTATTGTCATTTAGTGGGAAACTCCAATCGTCCGACCAACGCTTAATCGCGTCAAGATCAATCTGTTGTGCACTGGGATCAGTGGCATTCCGGATTTTTGGGCCATCGGCGTATAGGATGGCGTTGCTAGAAATACTGTCCGGAAGGTCAGTGATGTAGATCAGAAATAACAGAGGACCTAACACTGATCCTTGAGGAACTCCCGTAGGAGAGAAAGATGAAGATGAAAGGTCTGATCCGAAATTATCTCTAAACGTTCTGTTATCAAGAGACGATACAATACAGCGAAGAACCTCTCTGTGAATACCATAAGATTCCACTTTGTGCTTCAGTGGGCCGTGTGGGACAAAGTCGAAAGTCCTGGCGGAGTCGGAGGAGATGGCATCTGAGGTAAGACCGCTGTCTCTGGCCTCCGCCAGACTATCCACGAAAACAAACGCATTAGCTATGCATGACCGATTAGGAAGGAGGCCATGCTGAGTAGTAGAAAAAAGACGGTTTGATGGGAATTGTTTGAAGATGGCACGCTTTAATAAGCACTCGATTATCTTGCACGGAATTTTAGTGAGGCTGATTGGCCGATAGCCAGCCAGAGAGCGCCGGTCACCCGCTTCAAATGTGGGCGTGACCGTTGCCTTTTTTCATGCACCAGGGGAAACGCCAGTCCGGAGTGCCTGTTTAAACAGCTTATGAAAGGGTTCTGTCAGACTAGCTGCCGCTTCTTTGATAATTCTTTCGTGGATCTTATCAGGACCCGCTGCACTGTACGAATTGACCTCGGGTAAACGGTCTTCCACTTCCAGCGCAGAACGCTCATCGGTAACCAGTGGTTGCTGGAAATTCTTCAGTGAAAGGATAACGTGCCAAACCGGCGGCACGAGGTTGTAGACTGCCGAGTATTAGTCCCTGAGTAACTCAGCCACATCCAGGGACTCAGACGAGGTCTCCCCGTTGGGCAGTCGCAAAGAAGGAACCAATAGCTTATTCTTTCTTAGTCGTCGCATAAGTCTAATTAAGAAGTCTTTGTGGTTCACTGGGTTCAATGTATGACAGACGCAAGTAGGAAGCCACGGCTTTTGACGATTCCGTTTCTCCAGGCGAGGAACCTCTGTACCACATGCGTAGTTACACGTCATAACTTTTCTTGGTTGTATCAAGGGCTACAACGAAGAATAAATAGATAAACAAACAAGCTAACAAATGCATACCTGCGGTTGTTAAACGCGCAACTCTTGCTAGATGAACAGTTTACTTTTAATGAATGCTCTCCGAGTGAACCCTTATCCGCACATGTGATCAGTGATCTGCGCCGATGGTCATGGTTCTTTATAAACGTGAACGCAAAAATTAAGCCACCTGTCTGTCTGCAGCATTCCAGAGAGAAGAGATTATGCTCTGGAAGCTGCTCAGTGTAACGCTTTGCACCCAACCCATGAACTGCTTTTGTTGCACGTCTCTGGAAAGTTTCCAAAATTAGTTTGTCCTTCCGTAAATTTGAAGGCCAAACAATGGTTCCCTGTCCGAGGTGAGGGCAAACACAGCTGTTATATAGCTGATTGAAACATGGTCGATCAAATTTCCGAAACAAACGCTTCAGAAGCGCTAGTTCGTTATTAGCTTTTTTGGCGCTGGCCTCAGTACTGGGAGAACTCGAGAGGTTGCGTGTCGCAACAGTGCCATGGTCTTTTTCTCTGTCACTGAGTTGGAGTAGTCCTTCGCCGAGGGAGAAAGGGAAGCTGTACTTGTGTCTGATATGCATGACTGTACACTTGCGGGTATTGAACTCGATAGTGTTAGATTTAGACCAGTTGTAAAGTGCACTAGGATCAGCCTACAGGGCGCCCGCGTTAGAAGTGTTGCGCACAAGGCGCCAAATTTTGATGTCGTCGGCAAACGGTAACAGTAGAGACGAAACTACGGACGACAAGTTGCTATTGAACATAGAAAACAGTAATGGCCTCAGGGTGGAGCTCTGTGGGACTCCGCTGGGGCTCAGTCTGGCAGAAGATATGAAAGAACCCACCCGCACACAGTGAGAACGGTTTGATAAATAAGATTTTGCCCAGCGGAGAAGGTTGCCCTCGACACTGCGGCGGTGAAGCATATCGAGTAGAAGAGGGTGGTTCAGTCGGTCAAAGACCTTGGCGAAGTCAAGATAAATAGCATCGACCTCCTCTCCTCTGTCAGGAACAAGGGTCCACTGGTCTACAGTTAGCAGCAAATTTGTGGTGCGTGAGCATTCGCATGGGATGCCGTGATGCTCTGTGCAGAAGAAGGGCTGTGGTGGAAGATGCTTAGATAATGCATCGTGGACTAAAGCCTCAAGGACTTTCGATAAACATGATAGAAGGGCGATCAGACGGCAGTTGCAAGGCTGATTACGTTATCCACCTTTGAAGATGGGACTGGTATTTCCCCATTTCCATCTTTCGGGTACTGTTCCCGCAGAAGTTGACTGTGCAAACAAGATACTTAGACGGACAGCTAACCGTGCAGTCCCATAGACAAGAACCAGGGGAGATATGCAGTCTGGTCCGGTAGAGGGTGGGTTTGATCCTTCGCAGTTTAATTAGCACGGCATCCGCTGTGGTACCTACGATGGAGATTACTTCAGGAGTGTTAACGCTTTCTGCCATGGGGCAGATAGGCACGCCGTTTGTAAACCCAGTACCGTATAAGTCGGCCAGAACCTCAGCAGACTTACCATCTGAGCGAGTAAGCCCTTGCGGGTCGGCTAGCTGAGGAACGCCAGCTTCGGCTTTGGGGGTTTCGGAAACAAATTTATACGAGCTTTTAGAGTCACTGAGGAATCGTTGAGTTGGACGTCGCTGTAAATCTAATCGATCTTCCCTTATTAGTTTGGTGCCCCGGTTTTAGAGTTGCGCGTGCAGATTACGATCTTCCAGATCCCTTGACGTTTAGCTTGGATGGATTTTAACGCTCGGGACCGCAATTGCTGTTGAGATTTCCGGCTGGTTGTACACCAGAATGGTGCTGAGCATATTATTGCTTCGCAAGTGGCATCAGTTAAATGGTTACACATTTCCCCCAGTTAAGCTTAACCCACGAATCAGTAGCTAAGTACGACTTGAGTACGTACACTCTAATCCTTTGGAACGTCTTTTTTGGAACGTTTGCTTTGGGAGCAAGCTTAGCACTACAAGTGTAATCGAAGGTTATTGTGGCGTGTTCACTTAAGCCGAGCGGAGCATCCATATTTAAGCTGTCTACCACTAGGTCCTTATTAATAAAGATGTAGCCTAAGCAAGAAGGAGCATGGCCGCCGCGCCATCTTGTACAATCGGTCACGTGTTCGGTAAGACCAGCAGCTAAAACTGAAGTTAGAAATGTTGCAGGCGTGGCATCGGCGGGGCCTTTGTATGAACGGGACTGAAAGTCAATTTGTGACAAGTTAAAGTCTCTCATTATTAGAGTATGTGAGTGTCCATGGGAGAGGAAGCAAGTGAGTCCGGAGAGGATTGCCTCATCACGGTCAGGGCTGGAGCATGGATGCCGATAAACTAAGACAGCTAACAATCCGTCAGAGTTGGATTGTACAACGGAGCACCAGACAGATTCTGAGACAGCTGTGAGTATTGGGTGAGAAGAGGGATGACCAGGAGAGAGTTGCAGACATGAAGGGCCACACCATCTCCTCTGGCCGTTTTTCTATCGCTCCGAAAGAGTAGCATGTCTGAAATGTCGAGCTCGGTATCAAGGCGGTTTGGTGACAGCCATGATTCAGTAATTCCGACGGTGAAGACGTCACTTGCGAAGCAAAGCTCACAGGTCTCGCCCGGTTTGCCGATCAGAATTTGGGCGTTGGTACAAACACATTTGACAGAATTAACTTTGAATGAGAGCAAATTGCCGGGACCGGAAGAAAACTGAATTTTTCAGGAGATGCTGGGCGCATCTGCAGACTTATCGCCGACTCTGATTGAGCCGGGTGGTGGGCGTTTTTTTTTATACTTCAGGTCATCTGAGGGAATGACTAACAGAGCAGCCCGTGCTAGGTAGTCAGCTCGCAACTTCTCGCGTTCTTCTTTAAAGCAATCGGGGTGGAAGGTTGTGCCTCCCGGGTTTCGATGGCGCTCGTGTCAAAAACGTTCTAATGTGTGTGCAGCTTTATCAGTAGCAGTCACGGTAATTTTCGAGAGCCGTGGTAAGGGATCAGGGGGTCCGGCTAGTGCGCGTGATGCACATTATGTTCTGCAGACGCACATTTTCTTGCCCCAGGGCAGACGAAAGAAATTTCCATTGATTGACATCATGCGCGATCTTGTCCCCACATATATCAGGCACGTTTACGTTTCGGGAGCGACCGCATTTTTCATTGCTTGGTGTCCGCGTTGTTGCTCGGTCCAAGGCATGTCGAGGTAAGTTAAGGCGCCGCCGAAGGAGCTCAGTTTAAAGGCTGCTAGGAGGATCTCCTTGGTTCCTGATGGGCTTTCAGGGGGAATCCGTACAAATCTCTGTCTGTTGACATGTGGTGAGTCAGGCTTTCTTGCGAGACAAGTAATTGATATAAGACACGAAGATGTGATTTGCAGTTGTGTAGATATGGCGAGTCAAAGTTCGCAGTCATGTTCGTCGCGATGTTGCGGCCACGAGTCGAGGCACTCCAGGAAGTCCTGCACTACAACGGAATCTGATCAAGCAGCAGAGCGTTTGGTTTTTGCGACAAGCATGCTAGTACCAGTCGAACGTGACGGTTCCTGAGTACCGGCCACCACTGACGCACAGTCTTCCTAAATCGCTTTGCTCGCGTTCAGTTAGTGCTGTCACATCCTGAACAGGTCGATGGTCGTTATCGTTGGCGGCAGTGGATCTGTTGCAGACAGACTCACCAGCTGCAGCTGTCGCAGAGCAGGTGGTGCCTGATTGACCGATAAGTAGTTTACCAGAGAGACGACAGCTATCGCGGTCAAGTTGACTGCAGTCTAGATTGGCTGCGTTGAGCGCATGATACAGCTCTGGAGAAACGCCAAGGCAAGAAGTATGAAACCATATGTTACAGTCAAAACGTTGCAGCGCATGGTCCTTTACGCGGACAAACTTGATGCACAATCTGCAAATGGATCGTTTGATCATTACGCAACAATGGCGAGTCACTGTAGCCAGCAGTAAAGAGGCAGGCTATGGCAATACCTAAATGATATGCCGCACGACCCTAGTAGAGTAGTATACGATTAGTCAATAGTTAACCATTATACGCTTACGGGGCCAGGAATCAAAATTATCAACACTTATCTTCAAATTAAAATCGCGCACAACAAATGTTGTTCATTACTGTTGTTTTATTACATTGCTGACTATAAGCTGTACAACTGCGCTCGATAGATAAATTACCTGGTTTGCTTATTTCGGTTGTTATTACTATTGCGTCAAAGCTAGCTCTGGGGTCGAGCCAAGTTAACTAATTCATTTCTGCGTTTCTGGACCCACCACATTTTTGTTACCATGGGCTTTGAGGAGACCCCTTTATTATGCGCGTTTGGTTTGCCCACGGACTTCCGGTCTGCACCTATTGCTAACGATCCGGAACGCGCGTAGGCCTTCCGGGCTTTCCGCGATCTAATGCTTTGAGAATGCAAGGGAACGATCATCAAGGAAACGATGTATTCTACGTGGAAGAGGTGGCCGATGGGAGAAAGAGCACACTTTGCACGGCACAAATAGGTCGCCCGCCTTCTCAATTACGCTTCGTATTTTGCAGCAGTTCTGGTCCACGGAGCCACAGCCAGAAAGAAATAAGCCTGTGGGAATTCTTAGGTCGCTAAAATCAACGTGGTTAAAGTTTCGAACTGTGGACTGCTTTACCGGTTGTTGTAACTTGTAACAGACAAGATCGAAGATGATCAGAAAGTAGTTAACGTGTCCAGGCGGTCACTTGATTATCACCGTCTATCAGATAGCTCTCATTACTAATGACTAATTCGAGTGAAGAAGGAGTCTGACCAGAACGATATCGCGTCGGGTCGTTGACATGCTGTGTCCAACCTCACCGGCGTACCAACGTCGACAAGGAAGTCGAGAATTCAATTTCACATTCCTGGTGGGAAACTGGTGTCCAGTTTATCTTGGGAGCATTAAAGTCGCCCATAATAAGCAGATCGGTAAAGTGTTGTAGTTCTAGAGAGTTGTTTGGGTTCATAAGAAGAGTGTCACTATCGGAGCTGCCGGATGAAGGGGAACGGTAAATGACCCCCACTAGGAGTTAGTCTGGGTCACGCAATGCCAATCGATGCAGAGAGCTGAAAACCGATGATAACCGTGGGTGTTGGGAGATGCTGGTGAAGGAAAATTGCACAGGCCCCAAACTCCCTCGGGTGAAGTGGGCTCGATAAGCTGAATATCTGGGGACACTCAGTTCATTGTCACTAATGTCACCTGCAAGCCAGGTCTTCGTGAAAGCAAATGTGTGGGGTCGTGTGTCATTAGTTGCCTGTCTGATTTACGGTAATTAATTAAACAAACTCAGACAGTTCGTATACACGCACGTGAGAGTTACTTCCCCACACGACTTGGCGAGCAAAGGTGTAGAGGATCGCGATGTTAAACGTGAGAAATTAGGATTAGAATAGAAGACGGTGGTATGGATGGAACATAGGTCTGAGCGGTCATGTTTACCTCGGTGATTTTCAGTCCCTCGGATACCGAGGAGATTGCTAAACTTGTACACGAAGCATGGGTGCAATTCATTTAGGAGACGTAGCTTGCATCTAGCATGCGACAGGAATAGAGGCTTCCAGCTCCAGATAAGTACATTCTCACGGAAGACTGACTTTTGGGAGACACAAGTACGTCGTTATATACCACACTTCTCTCCAATTCGGACGATGGACGTTGTGCTGACTTTAATTTGCCGTGGGGCCTATGGAAAAATTGTTGGCATCGATATCCCGGAAAATGTCGAACGTCTGTTCCACTTTCAGCGACAAAGGGTCGCAGGTCATCGTCCGGCGGTTGTATATCCAAGAGAATTTTATGAACGATGACACCAAAAGGCGGAAGGGAGTATGTTGCCAAACAAACTGACGACAAAGTACATGGTACTACACTATTCGCCCTGTCGTAAGCACCAGCCGCAGTGCCTCGGACGATGTCCCCTCTGGTGGTACAATGCACTCCCCAGCTACTTCCAGTTCATCGCCATTAATCAATTGATCTTGTCGTGTAGTATACGGATTTAACCGATTAAAATGCATCATTCTCAGTCCGGGCCTGTGTAGGTAACGTCCCATATAGTGCAAGTGGATTCGGAAATGATGATTTAGTGCAAGGCGCACTAGGTCGTTCTCCCAAGTGCTAGTTTACCGGACGCGAAACAGAACAAGACCGTTGAGAAGAGAAATGAAATAATTATTGCACGAAATATACAGATGGTCTCTTTCAGCGTTGGAAATGGCACCGACACATGACTTAGCTAGAGAAGCTAGATACCGGCGTCGACAAGCTATTAAACCGGAAAAGTGTTATATACGTCTGTTTTCGAGTTTGCGCCGCATTCACATAGCATGCAGACAAACAATCAGACATCAAGCATCATGCAAACTTCTTAATGGCGTGGATGCAATTTACAACGATGAGTTTTGGAACCATTTTACACACCATACCGCGGGGAGGAAAGTGAAATCTCCAAGTCGCTAAAATGTCGTGCACGGCGTATGGTCCCTTCTAATCATGAAACAATTTTTTGGAATTCAATCTTCTGGGACTTCTGCACGTAATCGAACTTCATCACCAGGCTCCATCTCCATCATCATAGGTAGTAATACATCAGTGGTTCACACTGACGCCAAACTGCCACACAACCGCGAACAAGAAGAAAGAAACCCTGCTCAGACAAAGAGAAAAATGGAAGAGGAATGGACCTAACTAATAAAAATGGTTACGTCCGTATTCAGAAATACAACGTTAACGCACCTACACCTTCCAAGCAAACAACCAAGCTGTAAGTGAAAATAAGGCATCATCAGCAAGACAGCTTCCTGACGGCTGTCATTGCTCCGCCTCATTAAGTGCACTCACTTCGCAGACGACTGGGACAAACAACGACAACATTCACGCCACTGAGCTGGGTTGGCCGCCATCTGGCCTTGCGTTTCAAGCCATCGACTATGTGAGTCGCGAGTACTCCAGCCCGGGTGACGAACCCGATCTACAGTTCCCATCCCCTTCTTGAACGATTTCATCTGTCCACGCCAGGTCACCATTCGTCCACCTCTTACCTTGCACCAATCGACTGCAACGTCGGCAAGCATTGTTTGGCGTGGCAAACGACTAGCTGGCATCCTTAGCACATGACCTAACTATCTAAGTCTGTGCAGATGTAGTGACTGAATAAAAGAACTTGTTTGACAATCAGTGCCAAAAATCCGCTTCCCGACCTACTTGTTGCTCACTCATCGGTGCCACCTGACACGAACGACTGAAAGCAAACATCGGTGGTCAAACGCCTGAAGACGGTTCACGTCCCCTACCCAGAGGGGCCATGTTTCGCTGCCGTGAAGTAATATGGTCCTCCCTTTTGTCTGATATACGCGACCCTTAGGCTTCAGAGATATACCTTTCTGTCTCCATAAGTCCCTCAGATGGGTAAACACCATCCTAGCCTTAGAAATACGCGTCTCGATTTCATTCCCTACACCTCCGCCGCCGCTGTCGATGTACAAACCGGCCAACAACCTCCATGACTTCACTATCTAACAATAAACCTACGTAATCACACCAGAAGGCTCCAGAAGGCCCTCGTAGGCCTCTTTATCATAATGTTCCTTCTGTCCCCGCTAGGTCGTTCGCGGGGGTTCCGATGATAACGTATATGCTTTTACCCGCTCGTCCCGTAACTGAATGCCATAGTATGAGATTAGTAGGTTGTCTGGCAGCAATGTGGGTACAAGCAAATCGGATAGCGGCGGCATCTCTCTTCCCGTTAGCAGGTAATGTGGTGAGTATGCGGTAGAAGAATGAACGCTAGCACACTATGCAAGCAGGCACTGAGATGCGGCTTTTCTGATGATCTGGTGTTTTCTGAACTCACGGAAGCTTTTGAGAAGGACTTCAACGTGCGGTTGACACGTTCCACGGCGTCATTATCCCGCGGATGATATGCAGTCGTCCTCGCCTCTCTTGTCTAATATTCTACAGAGTACACGCATCAATATACTCTCGAAACCTGATCCTCTGTGAAAGTGTAGTTGAGTCCGGGCACCCCGGCGCAAGATCCAATGATTAAGGATGAATTTGGCGGTCGTCCCGCTGTCTGCTAGTAACACTGGCGCAGCTCCTCACCCTTTGGTGAAGTGGTCTATCCTCACGAGAATACGCCTATTTTCTCGGCTGGTTCCCGGTAGTGATCCGACGATGTCAACTTCTACTGTCTCATTCGGATACTCTGTCAGCATACTCTGTAACGGTGCGCATCGCTGTCTATTGGGGCTTTTATATTCTGCACGCGGGCCCGGTCTGCATTATTGGAATGCTGATGCATTATCTGGAAGACAGAGTCTCGACCATGGTGATTGTTCTTCATGCACATACAAGATGATTGCCGTCGGGCCAGAGGAGAATAATTGGCAGGCTACCAGTTAGAACAAATATCATATATAAGCCAATAAAAGAAGGTGGTCCATGTCCGACCACCTAAGTAATGGCAGAAAGTAGCTGGGAGTTGCGTCGCTTGTGGTCGCTGCGCCGTCATCTGTACGTAACCGACGATGTTCTTCGTTATCAATGTGAAATCCAATTTTTATTCTCAACATCGGCGGTTCGAATGGTCTTGCAAGAACCACCAGGGGTGGTATAGTCCGAAGCACTGTGGCGGGTGCTTGCGGCGGGGGGAGTGGTGTAGTGGCATATACTGTGCCGTGATTTTGTTTGGCCACATACTCCCTTCCGCCTTCTCTGAGGTCCTCGAGTACTCCAGTTGGCCGCGGCCATGCAGCAGGTCCTGGAGTACGGCCGACCAGATCGCGAAGTCCGTGGTCAGTGAACAAACCGCTGGAATCGCTAGCCTTAACGCGTGGTCTGAATTTCTCTGCGCGTAGTGGTTATTTTTTACCAAATTTCCAGGACAAAACGTGTTTGTGAAGCTAAATCCATATTTACTCCCCCATAAAATTGGGTTGTTTCTGTATTCGATTAACTGGTTGCACATTTGTCTCCCAGGTTATCAGAAGATGACGTTAATGTTTATGGAGAGGCCCTCGCTGTGCCTAAAATGTGAAATGGGCATCGATAAACGGACTCAGTCTTTACTGCGCGACATGTGACAGATGGATGCATCGTGACTGCGCTCCAGTCATGGCTGAGCTATATAATTGCCTTAAGAGAGGTAGTTCCGACAGGCTGAAATCTTGTTGCACAAAGTATTTCTTGGTGGGCGTCAGACTGAGCCCTCCTCTGGAGTCGCTACCCAAAACTGAGACGACTATTACATGTATTACGTCTCATCCAAAACTGTACAGCGCACCTGTGCAGATGGTCAAGAAGCTGACACCTTATGTGGGTGTCCCAGCTTTTTTGGAACCGACATTTGCTGATGTGGTAGCGTACGTCCTGGAAGGCGTGGTTACAAGTCTCGGAGGATGTAACTGCGAGTGTCCCAGAGCTCACGGTTATGAGAGCCTTGGAGGACCCAGCTGCACCGAGTAAGGAGAAAACCGGAAACAGACACCAACGAAAAGCGAAACCAAGGATGGTCAGATCCACCACCCGACTCAAAGCTGCAGATGTTAGCTAAATACCAAATAGCAATGCGGACACCCCCACAGACACTCGGAAGGAAGAAGCTCGGTCAAGATATTGGAAGGTGTACCCATCACGCGATCAACGTGTGAAAGTATTCAACCTTCTCGAGGATACCACCCAAATGTCTCAGTCAAGGGCGGATCATGGTATTGCTGATTTTTGTGATTTGTTCATTAAGATGTTCGCAATTGAAGAGGCAGATGTGGCCGTGAACATTACTATACGCGAAGCTTTTCGCCTTGGCCGAAAGGCAGATGATATTGGTGTGTCACGACGGCCACTCAAAGTTTTTCTGGGAACTGCATCGGAAGATCGCCTGTTCCTGCATCGGTTGTCGAAGGCGCGTTGTGTGGACACGCGCACAGTGAGAGACCTCGCCCATAGGGATCAAGAACGCCTGAAGGCGGTCCTAAATGAGATGCACTGTACAAGAAATAAAGGGGAATCTGACCCGTTGATCCGGAATTTTTAGGTCAGGCGGAGGAGGTCCCAAGTCCAACAGAAACTTCCTATGTTCCCTTTGCTCCCCATGAACAAGAAGGTGCGGTAGAGTTTTTGGTGATACCTCCCACCACTCTCCCCTCCTGTGACAATGGAGCAAGCCTAGATCGAACGAGAGTGGCATACTTGAGCTTTCGGGGCCCCCTAAACAAAATGGATGAGATAGCGGAGTGGATTAGAAATAATGACCCAGCAGTAATGGCTCTTGCGGAGAACGGATTGTCAGAGGAATTGATGTACATTGAAGCCTCTCTCTCCGGACCGCTCCGACTGCTCTAGTGTTCATAGTCTCCAGTCGGGGGAGTAATGCTTTTTATCCGCCATAGCATCGCCGCTACTCTGGTGCTAGCTAGAGCCGATGCTAGCGAAGCGTATATGGGACTGTGGTGAAAACTGAAGCTAACTTTCAACTGATCCAATGTACTTGGTGTGATATACCGCTCCTTTGGATCGTTCCCAGCTCAACTGTCAGACGATCCAACGATTCTTGAAGCAGCCAACTACTGCTTAACATTAGGAGACTTCAACGCACCTAACATCAGCCGGAGAATGAAAGCATGCAATAGTGGTTCAGACCGTTTTTCGGAGGCCGATCGTTGACGGACTGTGCTTGTACCAACATGTGGGAGCCCCCACGCGTTTGCAAGCCGGACAGCGGCACAAGTTGGATTCAGTGTTCTCCGCACTAGAGTCTAACATCAGTCGTCCATATTGGGCATATGAAAGGCAAGAAGCGAACTGCGGGAAACACCCACCCAGGTTCGACGGAATATCTGGAGATTACCATTCGAAAGGAAGAAGGAGGTCACGCGCCCCCTCTACTGCGACGGCAGCACAATCACGGTTGACGCACACTGGTGCAAAATTAGAGTGGACCTGCTGGCTATCGTCGAACGGCCCGCACGGATGTCTGATGGTCGTCCCCAGTCTAAAGGGCCACCGTGGTTCGGTGTTGGATCGCGTGCAATTTCAGGTGCAGACACCAGCAGTAAATGGGCTACCAGGCTGGGCATGGTCCTCACGATGCGCACCCAAAAGCGGAAGGAATGCAATACTATGAAGCTAAAAATGCATCAACAGTACAAGAAAGGGCTGGCCGAGGATTCGGCGACAGCACCCAAAAGGTTTTGAGGTTATATCCGTCGATGGATCAGAATCAAGGCGGATCTCTCGGCACTGATGGATTAACAAAAAATGAGGTAGTTGATGACTTGGAAAAGGCTTGACGAATTGCTAGGCGTTGCGTTCCGTTCAGTTGCAGGGATAACGCGCAGTCTGTCTTTCTCAACGATACTGAACCATGTCTTATCGAAATGCTATATAGCGTTGATGAGGTGGAAGGCCAGGTAAGGTCGATCAATGTCAATAAATCTCTTGGCCTGGACAACATCCACCCTTTGTTGCTACGTGACCTGGTAATGGCATTAGGCGCGCTTCTGACGGACCTGTTTCAGCGGTCTCTGAACGAAGGCAGACTGCCACCGGAGTGGAAACAAGCAGTGGTTGAGCCTATGTACAAGGGAGGAGGACGGTCGGGAGCTGTCAACTACGGAACGTCATGTTTAACTTGCCTGCTTGGTAAAGCGATGGTGCGGTCGAGAGCCCGTTGTCTTCAGGAACATCTGGATCAACCTTCGATCTTCAGTGAAAGGCAGCACAGATTGCGGGGGGAAATTGTTTAACAAACCTCCTGTTTGCCAGAGGGCGATGAGTACAACCAAGAGCTAATGTAAGGACTGTGGGTATGGTGCTTCTAGATTTCAGCAAGGCTTTCGACGGAGTTCGACGTAACCATTTGCTCACCAAGCAGTTAGCGCACGCTGTCAGCTCGCCTTTAATAAATTATACAGCAGACTTCCTCCATGATAAGTATTCGCTGTCAGGATCAACCGATACCTATCTGACTGGCTGCCTGTCCCAAGCAGTATGTCACAAAGGCCAATGCTTGGGCTCTTGTTTTTGTTTTCATCAATGACCTGCCGAACCAGTTGCAGTCGCCTACTTTCGTATTCGCCGACGACATGACAGTCTCTTCAGATGAGGATAGCGAAACATTGCAAAAGGACTTAGGCACGATAGCAACATAGGCAGTTCAGTGGGGCTTATCTCCGAACCCACATAGATGCTCCTGTATGCACCTGAGAGATATCAGGGATGCCATCGTATATTATCTTATAGGTCACTTTTTAACACAGTCTAATACTGAACGTTACCTCGGAGTTAGATACCCCAAAATCACAGGCTCATATAACACGGGCCTGTGTGAGGGCTAGGAAAGTGTTCAAGGCTATACGTCGATCCTTTGCCAAAGTGTCCAAAGAGGCCTTTAGCTTACTTTTCTGATATCATGTTCTGCCGAGACTAGAGCACGGCCACGCCACAGTGTTCTTTCGTACACGACGTGAGGTATCTCAACTTAAAAGAGTACAGAGGGCAGCCACACACATGGGTGTTGGGATGAAGGGCCTCTCTTATAACCGGCATCTAGAGCATCTGAACATGTACCCCCAGAGTTACCGACGATTCCACGGTGACCGTATTGGGATACACCGCATTTTGCGAGGTGACATGAGCTAGGAACTAAGAGGAGATTTCCCCTCCGAAATGAACACATTCCGGGGCCATCCTGTCACGATTCCCAAGCAGCGACGGGGAAGACTTCACCATGTATTCCACCTTTCTTGACGGGCCGTCAGTAGCGGAAATACGCTACCAGTGCAGGTGGTGCCAGCACCCAACGGTATGACCTTTAAGCGGCTCCAGGTGTGCATATGATATCGTGCTGGAATAAGGAGGACAGTTGACACTCTGCTTATTCCAGTGTTGACACGCTGAGCTGTGAGGGTCACAGTCGGCGACTCCTGCCTTCTATCTTGGTGGTTAGGCATCAGTGTGTATCACTGATGTATTGCTGTCTATGATGATGATTGGTGAACAGTAAGACCACTTCTGGCCGGTGGTTAATTTCCCGACCTTAAGACCCCCTATATATATATGGACAAAAACACAATGTGAACCGATGCTCCTTCGGTATCTGTGTTGTGCCAGTACACGTTTCTCGTTGACTTGTCGTTTTTCTCTTTTGTGAGGTGTACCTTACAGTTCTTCGATTGCGAACGTTGGGCGTTTCGTGTGCTGTCACCTGTGATTGACTCACTAGAATATTATAATTTTGGCGTCCACGGTGAGGCACGAACTTCCGGATGCCGAAATTTGTTCGAGGAACTGTACAGGTATGCACTTCGGACACCGAACGTACACTTCTCATGCAACATGTGCGTGGGGTTCCAGCACCAGACAAATACACAATAGCAGAGGACTTGCACATTTGGGAAGCTCAAATGCGCCGTTATGTGTGGCACTTCTCCCCAGACCGGCAAGTGGAAGTAATACTGATTTAATTTTTCCTGTGGCTCACGGAAAAATGATTGAGTTCGATATCACAGATGATCTTTGGGGCCTATTCCATTTTTTGCGAAGAGTAACCGCTGGTCTTCGCCCTGCAGTTGAGTATCGGAGGAAATTTCATGAATGACACCAACTCCGTACGGAGAGAATAATGAATCATATGGAGAAGTCGAGGAGACTCGCGCGGTTGGTGTATGTCGACAAGGTGCAAGAGCAGAAAGAAGACCGTATTTCAGGGAGGTTTTCAGGAGGAATTCGACAACCGCTGTTTCAGTGTGAATATCACTTCCGCCCCCGCTAGTAACTTGGCTAAGGCTGAAAAGCTGAGTTGCTGGACCAGGCGAAACATGGTGAGCCCGGTGATCAATAGTTAGCTTGTGCAAATCCAGGCGCCTCCGATAATCGACTGAGGGGTTGGATGACCTGCAGAAACGCTTACGTGAGGAGCGAACACAGTATACAAAGCCAGTAAAAAACGGAAGCTCCAGTAGGCAGGCGGACCGACTGGCAAAGATACTCCAGCTTTGATCGGCATGGACACGTGGCACGTTGGCGCCCATTATCTGCTCGAAAACGTTCACCTGTAAGTAAGTCTCCGATGTTTCAGTCGCATATTTCTATCGTTTTTAAATATGAAGATGAGGAAGTTGCATTGTGTCCTGTTTTAAAAGAATACATTGGTAGTTGCGACGATGACTGTTTACTGGACTACGGGGTCATATGTAGCCTGTTTGATCATCTGAGGCATCACAGATAGCAGCACATCCGTGGTTCCCACTGATGCTTAACCGCAACACAACCACCTAGAAGAAAAACAAACCGCGTATTGGGAGAAACAGGAAAAAAGAAGGCGACAGGAAGGGACATAACTAATGAAAATAGCTACGCCCATATTCAAACATTCAACATGAAAGTGCCTACATTTTTGAAACAACCAAACCAGCTAAAGGAGAAAGTAGAACATCACCAGCAAGACAGCTTCCTGGTAGCTTTTACTGTCCCGTGTTTTATGTGCCTTCGCCTTACAGACGACTCGGACAAACAATGACAACATTCACGCCACTGATCTCGGTTAGCCGCCACCTCACCTAGTGTTTCAAGCCACCGACACTGTGAGTCGCGAGGACTCCAATCCGAGAAATGAGCCAAATCACAGTGAGACTGGGTCTTGACGCGGTGTGACGGCTTGCGCATCACGATGACCAATTGGGCTAAACTGGACTGTGTGGCCACCATACTGATAGAGTTAGTCATGCTAGGCAGGCCAATAGGTAGAGGTCTGACGGAGCAGTCTCCTCGTCCTCCAGGTTAGGGGTAGGGAGAAGGTTGGCATCTTATCCGAAAACTTAACCAGTTCTGGTATACTGTCACCCACCCGCTGCTTTGCGGTGTAAGATTTTGAGTCAAAAGATTTGGTTGAGAACCCTAATCGTTCTACTGTTGTGAGGGCCCCACCTGATAGAGAAAAGACAAGAACAAACGCAAGACCGCGACCAGTATCCCTGTCACGAACGAACGCAACGATATTGCAAAACGGTACGAAAATCAGAGCTCAAATATCGGCTCGCAAATCTCGCAACTTAGAACCCCCCAACAAGTAAGAAAAAAGATGGCTTTCAAACGAGCTTCGTTTGCTGCTCGGCCCGAAGACAAAATAATGCTTGCAGCAATTGTGTTTATAAGTTTGGGTGGCCTTGGACCTAGGTCGCCGAATGGACCAATCGGAAGCGAGCGCAAGATCTCGGGCATTCCGGAATTCTGGCGGCCGTTTAGATTCCCATAACATGAAGAAATCCATTCTCCACGCATACAGGGCTAATTTTTGGGGAAATATGTCTCGTCCCAACACTTCCCCCGTTGAGCACTATTTGTACCGCCGTTGACGGTGGTCGATCTGCAGTGGGCAGGTTGGCTTGCGCTTGCGGTTCGTCCATCGCCTTGGTTGCAACGCTGCCAGCTCTCTGCTCGGTCTAGAGGTTGAGGTTGCTGAAGTAGCCGTCGCGGGAACTTGTTCCGTTGGTCGTCTGAGCTCGAAGGTGTCGAGAGGTAGGTCCAAAGGCAGTTGATTTTGAACTGGTCCAGTGTTGGAGGAATGGCGTGGGCGAAGTTGGTTCCGGTGGCGCACCCAGATATCGCTTCCGACGTTGACATCGTGAAGGACCGTGCCATTTCGTCGCTAGACAGTTGCTGCTATCCAGTGGGGCGACCTGGGCGATAGTCCCTTGCGTAGACTAGGTCACCGACGGAAAATCCACGTCGACGGAGCTGCTGCGTATCTCCCGGAAGTTTCGCCACTGGAATCATTGCGTCTAACTTCGTCCTCAGCTTGCGGCCCATGAGAGCTTCTGCAAGCGACAGTCCTTGAGGAATCGCCGGATTCGGGGTGGTTCTGTAGGTGAGCAGGAACCTTTGCAACACTTCTTCGGTTGGTCCCTCCCCGCGAGATTTCAGAAGAGCTCTCTTGAAGGTGTCCACGAAGCGCTCGACTTGATCGTTGGACTGTGGGTGGTATGGTGGTGAATGCAGATAGCGAATGTTGTTCTAGGTGCAGAACTCCTTGAACTGGACCGAGGTAAACTGCGACCCATTGTCCGAGACAAGCGTGTCCGGGAGGCCATGTTGGCTGAAAATGCGCCGTAGATTGTTGATGATGGCTGAGGTTGTAGCGTGCGTCAGTTGGACGATCTCAGGCCACTTGGAGTAAGCATCCACCAGAATTAGGTATACCATACCGTTGATGGGTCCTGCAAAATCTACATGGAGTCGTGACCAGGGATTTTCGGGTTGCTTCCATGGCTGAGGT
>LUCH01007081.1:5385-16703 GCA_013368495.1 Paragonimus heterotremus
GTCTCGACAGGAGACACAGAACTGAACTGACAGAAATCGCTGTACTTCTTAAGCGGTAATGTAGATACTGGCAAGTGGTGTTTTGATATAAATTGAGCATCACTCACAAGTGATCGCAACACTTACAGTCCCATATAGCACTCAGAAAAGAAACCCTATGCTCGAGTTTGTCTTATGCCATGTCACTAGTGTTGTGAGACAAGAACGCAGATGGCACGAGGGTTATTTGTTCAAGAAAGCAACACGGATTAAACGCTTACACATGGCAAAAAAAACTCATTTGTATACGGCACTCAATCCAGACCGTCTCGGTTGCTACAGACGTCAATGCTCAGATCCTTTACATAGCAAGGACCATTTTGTACAATGTTGCGCTCCGATGTTTCTTCGTGTATTTTTCCTGCGGCTACTTCGATGTCAAAATCTCTGTTCTGGTTCCACTACTGAACAGCAGTCGTGTGAGTAGCATATTACGATCGCTCAATCTCATTACACTAGTGTGTATCCAAGTTTCACATAAACCCGTTGTATCTGTTACCACTCGGCCTGACTGGACACCACATCCTATGCAAGTCAAACGTTTTAACAAAACTTGAACAGAACATTCGGTATGAATCCTGTATGAAATTACAAAGAATTTGTTCTAAGTCGACTCCTGTAATAGAAGGAGCTGGCTGGTCGAAGCAACAATTCTCCAGGATGTATTTCAGTATGCTCGAGATATACGATCGATTAATCAACACATCTGGATGCAGTTGTAGTGAGGATGAGCGATCGTAATGTACTACTCACACGACTGCTATTCACTGATAGGACCAGAGCATATAGTTTGACATCGAGGTAGCCGCAGGAAAAAGGCAGGAAGAAATATCGCAGTGCAGTATCACCCAAAGTGGTCCCTGCTACGTAAAGGAGCTGAGCATTGGCGTCTGTGGCATCGGAGACTGTTTGGAGCCGAGTACCGTGCACAAATGAGTGGTCTTGTTTGTGGTTCGGTTTAAACGCTTAACCCATGTGTTGCTTTGTGAAATAAACAACTCTAATGCCATCCGCGTTCTTGGATCACAACAGTAGTATGCTGCCTTATTGATCGGTTGGTTTTACTTGCTCGAAAGCCAATGATCAGTCATCTTTACGTGATGTGGATTTAGGTCCACACACCATTCGCGATCCGGAACAATGAATTTGGTTAATTTTAGAGCTTTCTTTGTCTTCATACTACCTGCACATTTATCGCTGATGAGGTGACATAAAATTTCTATCATAATTTATGTTTTCTGACTATTCTATTCAACTGACTCCAATGGACACATCGCTTTAAAGCTAGTTGGGTCGAGACCAACCAGTTTTCAATAAAAAATCATAGTTTCATGAAACTTTGTTTTAAAAGTAATAGTTGGATTTTGGTCTTTTGAGTTCACTGACATTTTAATGTGAATTGTTTTTTTGAAAGTGTGTAATAAACGTGTCATATGTTGAAACAAACTCCAATATTTTGGGACATTTTTATCCTCAGGATTAAGAAACTGGAGTAGCTATCAACGGACCAGATACGTCTCATTCCTGCTGTCTCAAATGATTATTTAGCCGTCGATGAGCATATGATTGGGCTGGGAGTTTCGTTGTCCGGACTACTAACCATGACGTATGTAGTTACTTCCACACAAAAGAGCTTCGTTACTATGTTGGACGTAAGTCAGTGCCAGATGTTTCGAACCGAGAAGATCAGTGAAGTACTCGTAAAACCAAAAATCCCTCTTCTAATTTCACATTTCAAACAGAGAGCACGGACAAAGACAGCTGCTGATTGGTGATCGAGATTGTTCTGTATCCCTGGTCAGCTGGATATTACTAGTCCATAATGATAAAATGAATCATCCAACAAAATATTGGATTGTAGACATACCCTGCTATTGGTGTGGCAGGAAGTACAGTACAGATGTTTTACAGTCCATGTTCCCAATGTAGTCTTTCACCACGATGAGGCAAAACTGAACTCGCTCCATCTGTCCACGTGGCGCAGTTCCAGCGAAATCTGCATCGTGTACAACACCTCATCTTCCGTTCCATTCCTACTTTCCTGTACCTCTTCGTTAGAAATGGCACATGCAGGGGACATCCAGCTAGGATTTTCGTGCTGACTAGATGTTACTGCAACGCGCTAAGAAGGCTCATTCAGAATATGTTGGAAAACGAAGGTATCTCGGAGGGCACCGGTCTTCTCCGCTAGTAATCGCTTTTGCTGAGCTACTTTAGCCGGGACGTTTGAAATTGCATTACCCTTCTATGCGTGTTAACAACGAACGTACATACTGAATTCGTGTTAAAATTTAGCGCATAGTTTTTCAAACCTGCACTTTTGTTTGACTTTTCAGCACTGACTGAGGTTTGGTAGCATCCTCATTGCACAGTGCAAGGAGTGTACAGAACAGAAATCACCTGATCTGACGTTACTGAATTTGATTCACACAAGCACTGTTGAATGCTACATTGAATAAGCGCCTTTTGTACGTACGCAATCATCTGGCAACACCAGTCTGAGTGAACTCTAGGTGCAATCACGATTATTGATCGTTCACTTCTTTTGGCCATATCTTCTGTTTGACCTGCAAGTAACTGTGGTCAGTTTTAGGTTCAATATGCAGGTAATCGACGAAGGGGCACACTGCCTCTGGTTCTGTCCAGTGCTTCTAAGTCATCGGTTCATATGACAAAAAAGGTAGAAACGTGAACAGATTTAACATTGTCCTGATGAGTTCTGTATTTGCTCCTCGATAATTAAATAAAAGGGTCTGTTACGTTTGAGAACAAGCAGTGTAGCATTTCGTAAATTATGGAAATACACGTGAGGAAACGAACACCTTTAAACGGAAAGGAGGACGCAGAGTTGAGGCACAGCTATACAGAGTGAACACTTGGATTAAATTATCCTGAGATCTAACTATAATCAGGTCACCATATTAGCACCTTTGTAGGGCAGCTATAACAGCTACACAATGTGGGATTATGGTGAGTTGGGCTGATTAGTGGATACTTTATTTTGTCTCCCTTAAAATCATACCGGACATTCTGAAGAACGGTTCTGTTAGGGCGTCCATCTCTTTCCGTCCAAAACCGCCTCTGTGCCCGAGAAAAAAAAACGATTATCTGAATTCTAGTTAGTGGAACTGTTCAGAGCGGTCGAGAGGTGACCTTGGCTAGTTTTTTTATCCACCCGACTTTTTATTCCGTTGTGCCCATTACTGACCCTAGATATTTGTTCCGGCAACTCTTTCTTTTTTTTGTGATTCGGGGATGTTTTCTGGCCACCGCGCACCACAGGGGTATTTTGTATTTTTCGCCTTGGTAGCACACGTTTTGGGGCGGAACAAAACTGTTTTTTTTTGTAGGCGTCTTTTGACTTGTCTTGGCAACAAAATCACGGGACGTTCGCGGTATTTTTCGATACCGAGATTTCCGTGTTAATTATTACCGGAAAGAGAATCCGAATTCTGCCAAGAGCACTACAACATCAAGGACGAACCAGTGTATCGTTTAGAAGGTTTACAACAGGTTCTTTATATCGAATAACTGAAAACACCTGATTTTCACTTGAGCCAGCAAGACTGTGCGGGCGCTTCCCACTTAATAGCACTAGGGTGTTTCAAATTGTCTGTTTACGCCCAATGTAATTGTTCTCAGAAGCTTTCGGTAACAGGTGTTGTAGACGTTTTACAACTGTCTTCGCAAATAACCGTCGTGTGAACATTTTTAAACTTACTCAATATACTTGATACTGTTGTTTCACATTGTGTCTTACTCGCCTCCAAACAAATCAATTTCAGGTGACGGAGCGTGGTCCTCTTGGTCCGAATGGAGCGCTTGCAGCACCAAATGTGCATCGGTTCTTGGCAGTCGAGTACGAACGCGTCAGTGTGATTCACCCGAGCCGGCCAACAACGGACGCTTCTGTCCCGGGCCGAATTCCATGCAGATTGAGTGCTTTGGTGATAACATCCATTGTTAGGATAGAAGATCCCCAACTTTTTCAAGCGACAGTGCAAATGACATAATTTTTGTCACTAACCAATAAACAACAGGATGATGATCCATGTTTTAAAAACAAAAGTTGGTTAACGTCGTTGTTAACCAGTTTGAGAAGTTCGGGTAGACTGTAATCCTAAAAATGTGCGTACACGCGTCATCATTAGTTTGTATAAAGAACTCTGACGCTGGACAGTAAACGACGATTTATCCCATATCGGTATTTGGTAACGCATTAAATATCATTTAGAACGGAAACATTTATAGTCCGCTTACACAGCGTTGTCTTTGGAGTGCTTGAAGAAGGTTATGAATGATAAGAATTATGTCTCCCGATGATGATAGTTTCGTATCATTCAAGTGAATGTTTCTCTGAATGACACGTACATAAACAACGAATACATGTCCAGTGATAACAATTCTTCATTTTCAGTAGTTCAACCTATTGGAGTTCCAATGAACTGAAACTTGTCATTGAGGTTTGGTGGGGCTTGTTTGTTGCAGAATAGTTCCAATAGTTCAGCCACTGTTTGTGACAATACAGTTTTGTTCCATCTAGTCGACGAGGCTCACCGAGTTAATGCGGATATCCCGTTTAAACCGACCTACGGCTTCACCAGTGCTGATACTGGAGGTGTGAAATGTCGTATCCCGGCCACTGCGGTGGTTATCGGAATCCGGCTGCATTCGTACAAGCACGAACGTTGTTATGGCCTACCATCGGTTGAACCAAGTGATGCTGCACCACAGTAACCATGTCCGCAATACAAAAATAACACTACATTCACACTGTATTAGGTTCCAGATAATTCGGGTTTAAGGGATTTTATCATACTGCATTGTATTTGACCATAATATGACACCGAAAACGAGGTTGTTCGCCACATTTTGACTTTTCAATAAACAGATTGTTTTAGTTAAATAATTGTACTAATACAACACTACGAGTTTGAATGTAGAAAAGAAGAAATGAAGGGCAGCTGAAGTTGTCAATTATGAAAAAAGTGTTAGACTGGCCAGTAAATAGAAAAAGGATCCGAAAGTCAAACACGTGATATCAGACAAGCACACCAAAGCTTCAGCAAATTAATACCATGTAAGTGAAGAGTCGCAACATACTGCAACAAATTCACAAATGTGCGTACAGTACTTGCATACTACTCGATTATAGTGGCCGTTTCGATTCATCCTGTAATATGTTCGGACATGACGACGACGTACTGGTTTCCGGACGTGAGCACTGGAAGGAGGTCCACCACATCCATCGGCCATAATCCCTCAGTCTCACTGATAAGGATTGGTTGAGTGGGATGCTGACTGGAGTGATTGGTGCTGTTCAGCAGCTGACATTGTTTTCACGCCAGTCCATAATTCTTGACATTATATTTCACTCCTGGTTAGTGAGTATCTTGATTCAGTACTTTGTAAGTTCGATGACATTCGGTAGGAGCGGGCTGATGACAGTCCTTTACAGGTGTATATTTTAACTCCACTGATATAACCTGTAAGTCTACATTGTTACGCAGTTGACCCGTTTGAATTTCGGCGCTGTTCAACCGCAAATCCGACATATGCACTTTAAAAGTGATTATTTTTGGATATTTGTCCTGTTCCGAAGATTATTTTCTCGATAAGAACTGGTTAATTACCCTCCGGAACGCTGTGTCTTTCCTACGTGTTGTTTGTTGCCTTTTATGATAGTTTCCAGTCTAATACGTTTAATTTGGCGGATTCTTTGTGGACCTCATCCATGTGTTACGATCGGGAAAGAGGATCGGGAACATAGTTCTCTCTTCCAGCTACATGGCGAACTGTGAAGTTATACTTCTGCAATTGCAATGCCCAAAGAGCCAGTTTCTCTCGGGGATCCTTCGCCGATTTAATCTACTCCAACGGCTTGTAATCAGTCTCCACATGGAAACGTCGGCCAAGCAAATAAGGCCTGCATTTTTTCAGTGCCCACACGATCGCCAAACACTCCTTCTCTGTCGTTGAGTAATTTCGTTCAGCAGGAGTTGGTACCCGGCTGGTATATTTCACAACACCACCTTCCTGCTTCAATATAGCTCCGATACCCACATCGCTTGCATCCGTCGCAACAACGAAGCTCTTTCCAGTCACCGGCAAGTTCAGGATCACCTGTCCCTCCTTCATCAATTGGTGGATCTCGACGAACGATTGATTGGCCTTATCTGTCCAGTGAAATTTGCAACCCTCCTTCAGAATTTCGTACAACGGGCTGGCAAGTTCATTGAGGTTCTTGATGAATGGACTGTAGAACCCGACACGAACGAGAAAACTGTAGCAACGTGCTCCTCGACGTTGACACCGGAATGGCCTCAATCGTAAACAGTTTCTCTGGAATTGGTTGGACTTCGCCCTGACCGACCTTGTGGCCGAGTAGTATCACCGTTCGTTTCGTCAGTTGACACTTTGAACTGTTGATTCGTAGGCCGGCTTGTTCAATGTTCTGCAACCCAGCTGAAACGTGTCCGGTATGTTCCGTCTTATTCATGCTGTAGATGACGATATCGCCTCCATAGACAACAGTATTGTTCAATCCCTCCAGCACCTTCAACATCAGTCGTCTGAACGTGAACGAGGCATCTGACAGTCCGAACGACATACGTTTGAAGCGATATTGCTTTTCTCCCATCGTGAACGCCGTTTTGTCTCGGTCCGATTGCTTGATTGGAGCTTGCCAATATCCAGACCGCATGTCTAGCACTGTAAATATTTTGGCGTTCTGTAGCTTATCGAAAATTTCTGCCACGGCTGGGACTGCCACGACTTTATTAACTGTAATCTCATTGAGTCTTCTGAAGTCGACACAAAATCGAAATTTCCCTTCGGGCTTCCTCACCAACAGAACAGGGAACTGAACAGGCTATCAGCCTCCTTAATGATTTCCTCCTTCAGCATGTCTTTCACTTGTCGCTCGATTTCCGGCTGCAGGTGAACCGGAGTTCTTCTGGGTTCGAATGGTCGAAATTGGCTTGACTTGATGGAGATTTCATGTTCAGTCCAGGCACAGTAGCCACATGGGTCTTGATCGGTGGTGGACAACTTTCGGGATCTGCATATCACTTTAGTTAGCAACCGATTGTCACAGGTTGGTATCACTCTGTATACGTTCTTTTTATTTTGTCCAAGTTGGAGTTTACGCTTTCTCACCAGTGGAATCACATCTTACTTCTTTATGACTTTATCATGTTTCAGATCAACCACGGCTCCAGAATGATCAAGAAAATCCGCCCCCAATATAATCCGACGTGCGTCGGGAGAAACAAGGAAAGGCCGTTCGACTACGTGATCATCGATCCAAACAACATACTCTGCCAGACTATTAATTTTTGAGAGTGAATCCACTGACTGTTCGAACGGCCATCGTACACGGCTGAACACTATTCCCTGGCCTTGGCGCAATTAATGAAAATGGTATCCCTGTTTCAATCAGACTTCCAGCTTAAACTGATTTCCGGCTTCGCCTACAATGCTATTGTTTCATTATTGCATTTGCCAGATTCTTCAAACAGAAACATTGAGACAAAAATTTGCTTAGGCACTGATTTTTCGACCATTTGGGATATTTTCATCCAATATCGAAACCTTCCGCATCCGTAGCACTCGTAGTCACTATTTTTCATCGTCTTCCTCACCTTCAAAGCCGCCACTTCCTAAGTCGGCGTTTCCACTACGAGTCGAAGGTCGTCCAGTTCACTTGGTTCGTTTGCTTTCAACCTGTTCGTTATTATGGAGCTTTCCTTCAGCAGCTGATGAACCGCGTTAGCCAAGTCTCCCAGGGTCATCGGACGTGCGATGAGAGCAATCTTCAACTGCTCCTCGATTGCTAGTGGCATTCATTCCATGAACTGTTCAATCAGCATGCGTTGTTTCGAATCCTTGTCAAATTCCGTCAGCGCTGTTGGGCCGCTGCAGTGTCTCCAGGCCGTCGGCATGTCTGCCGACCTGAGCTATCAACACTTCTTTCACGGAGTCCCACTCCAGCCTATCAGGGTTTCTTCGCCCTGCTCCCAACCTCTACCTCGTCCAGCTCTTGCCCAGTGTCCGCAGGACCGTCAGCTTCGCCCGATCGATCTTGATTCGGACCACCGCTGCTTGGTCAAAGAAATCTTCCAGGAGGCGTCGGATCTCTTTGAACGATGCGGTTACGGATTTTCATTCCCAACCTCGATCACAGCGCCGGCTAATGTGTGCCAAGAACGGGGTTGGCACAAAGAAAGTTTATCCAGCAAATCAGCACAGTTAATTTGCGCTTCAATAACGCAAGAAAAATTTACACTTACTTTGGCGTCAACAATAATAATGACAATAATGGTAAGGATCCCCGACAGCTTTTTTTGTCATTGACAAGTTCGTGTATGCAAACCATCTCTCATCACTTGACTGCACGCCCATGTTTATTTTTGCGTTTTCCCACGATTACTACGATAACACTAAACTTGCTTCCGCCAGACTAGTGTAGTGAGGAGGAGCGATCACATTACACTACTCACACCACTGCTATTCAGTAGTGGGGCCAGAGGATAGATTTTGACGTTGAAGTAGCAGCAGAAAAATACAAGAAACATCGGAGTGTAGCATCACATAAAATGGTTCTCGATACATGCAGGAACTGGGCATCAGTGTCTGTCGCAACTGTGGCGTTCTGGGCTTAGTACCGTACGCAGATAAGTGTTTTCGTCTGTTGTCATGTTTAAACACATAACCCATATGTTGATCTCCTGAATAACTAACCTTTGTGTCATCAGTGTTCTTGGCTCACAACACTAGTTTGAACATTGACATTCACCACTATTAATCAAGAACTCGAATGATTCATTAAGGTTATGTGGAGTTCTCATATTGTCTAAGTGAAGCAACGCAAACTACTCAGTACTGACTAGCTGTTCCAGAGAATCTGTACAGAAAGTTAAACGGGAACAAAATCCTCTGTAAGATTGATTTTTCGGAGTCCTACCCGCAAGTAGCTGTCGATGCATGAAATAGTTAACACACATCACGGGTTACTTAATTCCAACCACCCGCCATTCGGTGTGACGTGCGTTCCGGTGCTTCTTTAGTAAATCACGAACATTATGACAGCTGGTTTAACCTGCTTGTTGGCCTTCTTGGACCACAATTTCACTATCATTGCCGCGGCTGAGGACAATCAGCAGCAGCTTGATTCTCTGGGAAGCGTGCCAATTGTTGCGAGTCAAGACCGCCGGTGGCACAGTGGGTTTCTATCCAGAAACTGAACATACCCATCTGCACATAACAATAAGCCAAGGTCGTTACAGCCTCCAGTGTCGAGCCTAGGTATGGAGTACATCATTTTTTGCCCGTATGCTCTCCAGCGTTCCTTGTATTTTGCCCAGTTGCTTTATTATCTAACCAACTGCCTCCGCTTGACCACTTATTAGTGTTGTGAGGACGAGCGATCGGGCTATACTACTCATACCACTACTAGTCAGCAGTGGGGCAAGAGCATAGATTTTGACATTGAAGTAGTCGCAGGAATAGTACAAGAAGAAACATTGGAATGCAACATCGCACGAAATGGTTTTTGGTACTAAAAGGAACGTAAAGGAACTAAGCATTGGCATCTGTGACAACCGTGACGTTCTAGGACCAGTACCGTACGTAGATGAGTGTTCTTTTTTGTTTTCATGTTGAGACACATACCCCATGTATTGCTTTTTTTGGATAACTACCCACTGAGCCATCCGTGTTCTTGGATCAAAACACTGGTAATATGACGTGAGCGTTCATCCGCAATACACCAGGATTGACGGAGCACACGTGGAGAACCATCTAACAAACGGTGACAAAGCGATAGTTTGTATTTTCTCATCGAAATACTAGGTGAAAGCGAATCTGGTTGCCGGCACCTAGATCCAGAATCTAAAACAATAGCGCAATTAACAACTTCCCCAGTGTGTAATTGTTGCGACGGGAAGGACACTTTCTTGTTGTCCATGTTGGATAGGAAGTTCAGCCTAAGGACAGTCCTCGAAGCTCGTGGTTCAGTACCTCACTTATGAGACAACAAGGATAAGCGTTGGGCTTTCAGTCTATTGTAAGTCAGTGATTCCTCTTCCTGACCGAGTTCATTGATCCGGAATGCTCGATGCGCCATGAATGAGGCAGTTGAGGAGGCAGCCCAATGGTTCATTTGTTAACCAAAGAAGGCAGATTTAGAATAGCAGGTATGCCTGGCCAGATAATGCAAGATCAACAGAACTGCCTTGATGCTGGTCTCTTATTGTTGGGAACCAGTTACCAAGTTTTTTCGCACACCTTTCTAATTGCGTCTAGTCATTCCAAATGTCCGGTGAACCTCTCATGTCCCTTGGAGTCGATGACCAACACATTGTGATTCGCGTACCTTCCCTGGCATTTGTTAATGCTTGGTAGAGATTAAAGATATCCGCAAGCCACTCGCAGAGCACGCCTACTGGACATTAGATTGTCCAGAAGTCCGTACGCACTCGTTATGCCTATAACGACGTCTTCTATGTCGTAGTAGCGTTAAAAACCTTATGTAACATTTCTTAGGGGACCCGGTTGCCAACCATGAATCCAGTGCACTCTGGCAGTACTACCAATGAGTGTCCGCAACTGCTAATCTATCCGTCAAGCCCTACATATTTCGCAGTTAACCTCTTGGGAAAGGCCATCCGCCAGTCAGCTACCTAAAGGCTCGCCCGGTGTCATTAAACTAGTAAACCTGGCAACCACAACTTAAACCCTTCTAAAATGTAAGTGCACTTCCCAAGATCTCAGATGACACTGGTTAACAGAACGTTGTAGAGTGTTGCCAACTAACGTCTGTGTGTCTGCTAATACTATTCACGCGCTTTCGTTCGATAAGTAGAATTCGCATGCACTACTCTGTCTGGTTCTATCAAACAGTCTTGCTGGTTGGTTAGAGAACGAATCCGTTTTACGTTACGCTACTTAACATTATCAAGTAATTCCAGTTTTAACAGGAAACATAAAGATCTCACGTGGAGTTGTAGTGTTGTAATCGGCATATTTTTCTCGTGACCGATAGAATGCACCATAATGGTTCAGAAGATGATTAAGGTGATAGATGTGGTCATAAGTTAAACGCTATTAAACTTATCATGTTTGGGCGTTTTACTAGGGCAGTGTGATAGTTTTTGTCTTGTGCCAGTCGAGTAAGCTGACCGGAGAACTCAAAAGCGTTTACGATACAGACTTGAGTAATCCTTACTGTGGCTATTTCACTTCAAATGATAATGTAGTATAGTATTGTTAAATAAATG
>LUCH01007082.1:16399-32562 GCA_013368495.1 Paragonimus heterotremus
ATACTTCGAATTAGGAACTTTGAATAGCCTTACTCATATTCGACTTGAAACATTCCACACAAGTACTAAGGAGAAGACCTTGTGCTGGTCGCACTGAACAGATTTTTATTCATGAGGCAAGAAACCACATTTATAGATGTACACCAGTATTACAGAAATCATAGTCTGTCATTGACTGATCATATTGGCACCTGCAAAGTCAGACTGTAAGCTGATTGGTGCAATACAGAACAAAGAACTTGGCAAATAAAGAGGAGCGTAACATCGCGATCGTTCGTCAAATCCCGATGTGGTAACTTAACACCACATGGTCATTCCTACAATGTGAGGTGGTAGTGGTTCAATCTGTGTATAATCAACCGGTAGGAATCTTCCTCGAAAACAATATCAGTGGTTCTATCCTCTTCACCCTATCATCAGAACACACTAATAATATTGACGGTTAAGAAGGAATGGATACCTGAGGGTTATTTCAGGTTGAACACCACCCAAACTTGATCGCAACCATCGCATTCAGATATGCCTTTCGGCCTGCCCACTTCATAATGAATCACTACACTCGAGTTCCACTCTTATTAGAGCTCATCAGTAGTGCCATTTTTATAGTTACTGTTGTTATGATCAACACACTATTCTCACAAGCATACCGATCCGAACAGGGATGTGCACCACGGATGAGCTGTGTGTGTGTGAAACAACCTAAGTCCCCGAATTTCTATTACTAACTCGGAGTTATAAACCGCTGATCGACCAATAGATCCTTGTACGGGAGTTTAAGTCCCTCTGGATGACAGCTGCCATAAAATCTGTTTTTTAGTGTTGTCGTTAATCAGACTTATTATGCCTCATGTTCGAGGGACACAGATTGACGACGCTATAAATATGTCGTGGTTAATAGTCTTTTTCGATTTGTTTAGGAAGACTGAACGACTTTCGGCAGGATCTCAATGAGGTGAGTAGCAGCTGTATCCGGTAGTTGAATCTTGAGAGCATGCACTTCACGACATAATGTTATAGGAATACTAGTGATAATCTAGGTAGTCGTATACTCATTACGCGTGTAAATGAATAAAGGGTGCAATGTTGTCTCCTTCTAACTAACGAACAACTTTCTGAGATAATCGTCTAGAGTAATACGCATGTACTACTTTACATCATTCTCGCGAACCGAGTACACTACACGTCGAAACGTGCATTTTCAATAAGATATGACTAACAAGCCTTACTGTCTTACCTACCTATTTCACCTCCGAAGACTGCCTGATCACAAACACAGAGATGCGCTTTACACAAGTATCTCCTCATGTCAACTCAACCTCCTTTGAGTAAAGTAGAACAACACTCCATTACATAAAACGAGTCGGGCGTTAAGGGTCAATCACACGTTGTCGTGACTACGATGGTTCATCATACCTCCACCACCACCACCACAGACAAGACACTGGACTTTAAGAGCGTTGTCATCATTACCATCATAGCTGTCAAGAGCCCGACCAGCAGGCACTGTGGCTTGAGCTGTCCCTCACCTCAACAGTGCCGTGGAACAACGTACGAAAAGAAACCATTAAAAGGAAGGTTGAAAATTTTCAAACGATCAGGCGGACGAACTAGAGGTGGTATGGTTGTAGACACTACCGCCAACTCGGATAGCTGATTGCTCCAAAATTATCGACAGTCTTTAACAGAGTAGCGCCGCCTGTAACTGACTGCTATATGATTGGGCTGTGTCCACGGCTGAGAAACACACGGAGAACTCCGTGTAACACACTATCTCCTACTGCGGTGCTCGACGTACGGAGACCGTGGGATGCGCAAAGCTACAGCAGTCTTTCGCCGTTTTCATTGCATTGTGCCAAGTCGCTTCTCCTCTGGAGAAACACGACCAAGTTAAGCATTCGAATCACCCGATAGTATGATAATGTCTGAGTGTTTAGTCTGCCTCAGAATGTAAACGAGGGCGTCAAAGAACGCATTCTTCGTAACATCCGCACATTTGTCTATTGGAGTGTACGCCGACATAATGAATACACAATGCCTTTATGATTTGTGTCAACGGAAATTAACCGACGTATTGAGTCTGAGAGCACGCAAGCGACTGCTCGTTGGGGTCGGATCGAGCGAACATTGTTCCGCTCTGGAACTCAGTGCGATTGCTACTTCAGCTTGACATTAATTTCTGATTCTGAGAAATGCCACGCGCAGTAGACATACTGGAAGCTACATCAGACTTCTGGGTGACACCGGGTGTTTTTCGATGCACTGACTAATATGCCGGTACTGTTGGCCGATCAGAGTGTTTTGTTGGAGGGCACCTTTTCCAACCTCATTCTTCCTGATATGGAAGACAGCAACAGCCCTGTAAGGGGAAACAATACAAACGAGCATGAGCCAAAGGCCCAGTAAGCCATGCACATGGCGCCGACAAGACACAGCAGTACGCCCTGTTACACAATTCAAATTCAGTCCCTATGCGTTTGGTGGTTTCGAGTGCACATTACACAACTCATCTCTTCGTTCAGCACTATCCCCTGTGCTCCAAACTCTCTACAAGTCGGCTCATGCTCATGTTGCCTGGGTACACAGAATGCCTGTGGACCTTCCGCCCATCTATCACACATTTTTAATTCGACACTTCTTTCTGATACACTTTTATTCTTACGACTCTTATTTTCACAGCACTCCTTCTGTTATAATGGCACCCCTGTCACCCTTGCAGGATCCTCAAAATTCAACATGCAAACCGGCCATCTTTACTCTGGTCGTCCGTCCACAAAGTGGACTAACTTTTGGACAACGTAGAGACACTAACGGACAGCGTTCCTCCTCTAGAGATGGGGTCGTTTGTGGTGGTGGTGTAACGCGCAATGGAAACTAGTTAACGCGCACAAATTGAATTTGACGTGACCGCCACGTCAGCATCGTACACGAGGACCATAAGTCAACGTACAGTAAGGTAAGCAAGGAGGACAGTTGCGTTTAAAATACCGCTGGTTGTATGTTACAGCAGCAGACCCTAACCTTCTAAGACGGAGAACACACAAACCGCTATTCAGTGAGGCGCAAACCGCAAAAGTGATACTCTGCTTTAGAACCCAGTGCACTCCCCAACTCAGGTTGACGGAGTTATTCAACTTCGGTGTAACCGAGGGATTAGAGGAAGAAGCTTTTGGATCGGGAGTCATTTGAAAGTGAATGACGGTACCAGGATCATAAAATCACGTTTCAGAGACGTAACACACATCAAGCTCCAGATATGAAGAAATCTTCAGCACATTGTGTCGGACGTGTAGACGCTCAATAGGTCAATGTTCACCAGACGCTTTGATTCCAAGAAACAAACATAACCGGAAATTAGTGACGACTAGGAGAACCAAGCCTTCCAGCCATATACACCGGATAAAATGCGTATTCAAGAAATAGAACTCGGAATCTCTTACTTGAGTCTGGCCCGTGAGACGGTAAGAAACGGGGTTTCCCCGGAGAATCCCACCAGTAATCAATGACTCAAAGGACTGACGTACTGATTGGTGATCAGCTAGGCTAACGTAAATCTAACTTCAGTCAGGGACGAAACTGAAGTGGAAACTGGTCTTGTGTGATGTTGCACACAGGAATCAAGCCGAAACTCGGGATTTCTAGTTACGTTGAAATGACCAGGAAATTACATGTTACACGTGCGATTTACCAATAATGAGCTCTCGCTCTTCTCACGATTAACCTCACTTATTATTTAGTGCGTTACATGTATTCAAAGCGGTATCAAGCTTTTGAATGACACTGAAGGTTTCCGACCGCACGCCATTGGTCAGCATAAAAGGCTTGGTGAGCGGAATGCTCCTCGTTTGAGGACAAATTCTACAATTCCACAACTTATTCAGAGGACAGGGGCGATGCAACCACAAAACATTTGCCGTATGTCCATAGGATTGTACTCCATTATCCAAGCACACCAATGGATATGACTACTCCCCGTTGGCTTGCCAAAAATGGTTGCACTCATTAGAATCGCAGTATTGGTCAGTTTGACCTACGGAATAACAAGATGCGTAAGCCAGTCTGCCAAGTCAAGATGATGCTAGAAGTCAGGGAGCTCCAGTTAGAAAAAAAATCCTGTAGATAGGTGACGCCGAAGATTTTGAATAATGGATGAGAAGATCAAACAAATAGTTTAGAAATGTTTCATGAAATTGATACATTTCTGACTATAGCATACACCGACTACATCCCGCTTATAACGCTAAAAGAAGAGTAATGTTTGTTTGTTTGAATGAAACACAACCAAGTTAATTGATCACTGGAAGAGAAAATTGCCATGGGAATTGGACAACAGTAATTGAATGCGCGCTCTGATGCACAACAACTGACAAAATGTAATGTGATCGCGATCCACATGTAGGTAGAGGCTAGCATGCTATCTTGATAATGGTGAGTTGGAAAACAGAATAATAGGTTTATAAAAGAGAGCAACAATTACTACGGGTTGTTAGTCACGGGTTTCAGACGTAAAAACTCTCCAAGTCAAACTGAACACCTAACAGACTCTCCGTATTGTTACTGAACTGCTGACTGATTACGTTCACGTACAAGATCAATTAATTTTACCATTCGATTGCCCAAATCTGTCAAAAGAACTGGTTTATTCCGTCGATGTGCTCCGGGAAGACACAGTCACTGCAATGATACTACAGCTGAAGCGAGCACTCTTTTCCACATACGGGTGCGCACTGTTCACCTATTGTGTGTGGAGTAGGGAACCTGTAATATTGTGGTAGTCTTCTAGTTAAAACCAAGTCGTTAAACCATAACTATTGAACTGATCCTGGCGAATTAGAATAATCCCCTTGGTGAGAAAAATATGGGATCCCAGTGATCAGCATCGAGGTGGTAGACATGTATTTCTACTTTACTGTGTTCCACCAACACTATATGAACAGAAGACTCTATTTGAGCCTACCAGAAAAGGAGGTACAATATCCAAGTTGAGTACGTCACTCACCGACGTGTGATCGACAATTGTGATAACACTGATTCAGATGGTCCAGTTATTGGTCCTAATCTCCAATTGCAAAATTTCTGTAAAGGTGACCGGAAGTATTGGACTTTGTGAGGAAGTTTAGGAAAAATTACAATAAGAATACCTTCTCACCTTGAGCGTGAACAAAATAGCGGAAGAACATTCGAAATGGTGTAACTGTGACATCCGACTTCCCATTTAACTTTATTCTACTCTCATGTTTGCAGTAGTATACGTATATCTTCTAATTTAACGTGAAACGACTGTTTCCATAAGCTCCATATCAGTCTTAAATAATTGAACTATATCCGAATTTATCATTCACATTTGATTCCTACCACAGTGTACCACATTTGTTTATATGTGTAACAGTAACGCGCTACATATTTTACCGCTAGAATTAACTGGGCGATTTGTCACGGTTCCGTTGCACTGTTATATGCATTTGTAAACCTGATCGTAAGTTACTGTTTATTTAAATTGTTTATTATCGTATTTGTGGAATTACTTTCAAAAGCAATATATATATTCACGTGTAGTCTTCTGCTATCTGCCCATCTGAATATATATATATATATATATATATATATATATATATGGAACGAAAAACGAGCGATGGCAAACCGACAGGTGATCACATTGAGCGGCAGAGAGATCACATTCCGACACTTTTATTTGTTTGATAACGGATCCTAGTGTAGATTTGAAACGTCACAATAAATCGTTCATTACACAGTGTTAGCCCCCCTTTTTAATAATTCAAATATATATATTTGTCCATCCCAGGCGGTGCGTAAGACTAGGCCAACTGAACTCATAATTCCAATCTTTTGTCGATTTATCGTATGTTGACCAGTGGCTCATGCTAAATGAACGATAACAACGACGGATGTTCTGTCGGTGATTCGCGCGATGGTGTTGGTGACGATATTATGTTAATTGAGAAACTGGCAGCCGCCGAACTGCGCATAAGAGAATTAGGAAAATTGATTTCTAAATCCAATGTACAGTATCCTGCTGACACAGGTCTCAGAATTTATAAGCCTGATAGTGACTGTCAGGTAATTTATGCTGAAAAGCGAAGTGAACGTACTGACTTCCGTGAATCCAGTGATGCTGGTTGTAGTCTACTTGCCGTTCCTCTTAAAAGACTTACGGATGAGGAATCGGTAGCTGAGTGGTATGATGGTGGGATGAGGCGTAACGATTCACGCGATCGAGCCCCGCTGGAGGCTCGTTCGAACGACGTCTTCAAGTCGTCGAGTAGCTGGCAAGAGGCGAATGGCCTTAGTAAGGTCTTTAATTCCCTGTCAAACCTTCCCAAAAGAGATATAGATGAGGTGTTGGTTGTTCATTCGCAGTTTCCATCCACCGTTTTGAACGCTATGCAGGATTCTGAAGCACGTCTATCTTACTTGATTCATTATTGTGACAGCGAGGCAAAGGAAACAATCGACAGTTGTGCTATACTAGAGCCTGAAGAATGTTTCCGAGATGCTATGGCGACACTGAAGACGAGGTTCAGTCGTCCGCACCTAATATCTAGGGCCCACACCAGTCAGCTAATTAGTGGACCGACCGTGATAATGAACGACGGAGATGCGTTAAACAAGCTAGTAATACAGATGAAAGCTTGTCTCAATACCCTACAGCAGATGCAGTACGAGGCTGATCTGAATGCGTCCGTAACTGTATCGGTAATAGTTAGACGATTGCCTCGTGCGCTACAGCTCGATTGGTTCAAAATGGCCTCTAGCATACTTCGAACACCTCGGGAACCGACTTTCAAGGACTTATCCGAGTTCGTGTGCAATTGCGCGGAGATAGCACCAGCACAAACTATGTGTATAGGAGAACCAAACTAAAAACGCGATGGGTTTTATAAAAGCGAACGATCTGAGGCCCATGGAAACCGTATTATCTCGCTGGCCACTCGCGTAGTGGACGAATCAAAACCGGGGTAGGTTCTGTATTGCCTAGAATGTAACGGTAATCACTACATGGACCAATATTCACAATTCAGAGCTATGAGCATTGCAGAACGGCTGTCGACTGTCTCAAAGCAAAGGCTATGTCTGTTACGCCTCAAAGCAAACCACTTTCCGATGAGCTGTAGGTCCAGGAACAAATATGGATTGGGTGGTTTTCAGTCTAAACATCACCTACTTCTGCATCACGAAAAGACAGCATTCCCTCTGTCCGAACGAGCAACTATAAACGTTACGACGTAGCTCTGGGAGTGATCTCAGTAAGGTTGCGTAGTTCTGAGAAATTGATAGAAGTCAATGTGTTACTCGACTCTGGGTCTGACTCAACTCTTATTGATGAGCAGTTGTTGAGAGAGTTGAAATTAGAAACCAGGTCGGCTGTACTTAAAGTTTCAAGGATAACAAAGGAATCCCGACTTCTCTCCTCGTCAACGGCGATTGATATATATCCGATAAATGGTGGCAAACCTATATGCGTGAATCAGGCCTGGTCTGTGAAGAAGATGCCCTAGGTTCAGAGGGTAATACCATCTTTGGAGCAACCGACACGTTGGAAGCACATGCAGGATACCTCTGTTCCTGATAATCGTGGTCGTGAAGTCGGATTACTTATAGGTATGAATGTACCGGAGGCCAACTGGATGCTCGATCAGCGACGTGGAAATCCAACGGAGCCGTTCGCGATACGTACCGCACATGATTGAATATTACTAAGTGCAGTTACGCGTTATGCAGTAAACCGAATGAATACTGTTTTCTTTGAAAGTACGTACGAATAAGATTTTTCGGAACCGAATAGTCGTCGTCTAGCAATGAACGTTGGAGATAAAGATGCGTTCGAACAGATGAAATCATCTATGGTGAACCTTGCCTTTCATTATGAAATAAGCTTTCCTTGGAAATATGGTCGTCCCGCGCTGCCCAATAATTACCCAGTCGCTTATCAAAGGCTGATGTCACTTTGGAGGAAGTTTACGAAAGATCCCGCTATGCATCGTTTATATACTACATGTGTAGAGGACTATTTGATGAAAGGATTTTCCGAACCCGTTAGACCCGAAACACCGGGCTGGGGAAAGAGCTTATGGTATATCCCACGTCGCGCCGTTACGCATCCGAACAAGCCAGGAAAAATCGGAGTCGTATTCAATTGTGAAAGCAGTTATCAGAGTACTTCACTAAATCAACAACTGCTGAGTGGACCCGACCTTGTTGACTGTTTAGCCAATGTTCTGATGAGATTCAGGATGGGACGTATTGCAGTGGTGGCTGACATCGAAGCCATGTTCCACTAAGTCAACATTCCGACAAGCGACAGGGATTGTCTACGATTCTTGTGGTGGCTTAATGAAAAGTTCCACTTCGAACAGGCCGCATTTGGTAAGACGGTTCACACGTTTGAGGCTACATCTGCTCCTCGTAGTGTCAGTTCCGCTCTCAGCAGAACTGTAGAAGACTGCGTTAAGTATTTCTCCCATTCAAGGAGAGTTTCTACATTGACGACTGCCTGTTCAGCTGTGACTCTGTGGGAGAAGCCTGAAGTATAGTCTTCCAGTTTAGAGTGATCACCTCTAAAGACGGCTTGGATCTGACGAAGTGGATGAGTAATTACAATCGAGCAATGCCCATTCATTCAACCGAACCGGTCTCTAGTGACTATATGCATCTTAATTTGCAACCCTGTTATATGCATCTAAATCTGGGAGTGGTATAGAATGTTTGTGTCGATTACATTACCATTCGTCTAACGAAGGTCGACGCCTGATGCACGCGGAAAGCCCTACTGTCATTTGTAGCCTCTATTTACGATCCTTTGGAATTTGTTGCCCCTGTACTACTCCCAGACAAGTTGCTGCTACAGTTGTCTGTAAGGAAAAGTATGAAGTTGGATGCAATTGCGGACGAGGCGGAAATGAGTGAATGGCACAGCATTCTCGCCGTTATACGTTCACTAGAACAGGTGAAAATTCCACGCCCCATCATCCCGAAGACATTTACTGCTGTAGACATGAGACTGCATTGTTTCTCAGATGCATTCGAGTTGGGCTACGGATTAGTAGTTTAAGCTAGGGTCGGAAGCGATGATAAGCGGGTCATGTGTTCTATCTTGATGGAAAAATATCGCATCTCTCCAATCAAATCGGTCACGATATCTCGTTTAGAATTAACAACACCAGTTCTGGCCGTCCGTCTAACCTTTCAGGCTATGGAAGAACTTACACTGAAGTCCAATCCGACATTCTGGATGGATTCAATGGTAGTCTTGCAACTGATCCGTTCTACAACTAGGCGGTTTACCATATTCACAGCAACTCGACTATCAGCAATACATCAATGTTCATCTCCGGCTCAGTGGAGGTGTTATGTTGAGACATCAAAGAACCTTGCGGATTTAGCACCGAGAGGAATGCGCGCATGTGATGAACGCAATCTAGATCGGTGGTTTCATGGACCAGATTTTCTGAAATGGGAAGAATCAGAACGGCCAACTATACCAAAGGCATTAGGCAAAATTCCAAGAGGATGGCTGAAGAAAGACGTTATTTCTGTTCACCACTGCCAACCGGCGAGTTCATGGTTCAAAGTGTTCGCCAGGTGTGCCAGTTGGACGATGATCCGGTGGAGAATAGTGATTTTGATACGGTTTAAAAAATAATTGCTGACGAAATCCGGTGAGATGACGAAAGTCTTGAATTTGGGACCCTTGCAGCCGAGTGATATTCAAGAGGCTAAATTGCCTTCGGTTGCCTTCAACTCGTTAACTGTCGGGGAGTTTTTTCTGTCAGAGATTGTCGACCCGCATCGGACAGCCGTTCCAATGTCATCGGACTCGCGATGAGAGGAACCCTGAGTTGATCCTTGACTGTTGGTGGCATTCTCACTATGAGCTGATCAGTTGGCATGCGCTGCTCTGAGTCTTAGTCCAACTGTGGCTGGGCTGTTTACAACGCTGTCCGCAGTGACACAGCATATAGAAATGTGTCGTCTTCTGGTCCAAGCTGGGCCCCTTGAACCGCCGCATTGCCTCCTGATGATCGGCGGGATTGCCGAACCCTGCGATCAGCGCTTCATACGCGGCGGTCCACTCCAGCCTCCACACCAACTCTAGCCCCACCTCCGTTCTGCCCTTGAGCAGTACCTGCAAAACAGCCAGCTTCTCCCGTCGGTCTTGACTTTGAACATCTCCGCCACGTCCTCGAAGTCCTCCAGGAAACTCCGGACGTCCCCATCCTTAGACGGCTGCGGCTGCAGGATCTTTATCTTCTGATCTTGTTTACGGCGGCTATTGTTGTAGGCCAGGAACGTGGCTGGCGCAAGAGTTATTTAAACAGGAGAGTAACACATGCGGTATCTGTTTCAACAGGACAACAAACATTGACACTCATCTGCGTACGACACTGGTCTCGGAACTCTACGGTGGCCACGGACGCTAATACTCAGTTCCGTCACGTTCATTAACGTATCAAAAACCAACTCATGCGATGCTGCACCCCGATGGTCCTTCTTGTATTTTTCATCCGGCTATTTCAATGTCAAAATCCATGCTGCTGCACCAGTACCGAATTGTACTGGTGTGAGTAGTATAATACGATCGTTTCTCCTAACTACACAAGTAGTGTATTTTGGTACTTGTACAGTGTGCAGAAAACAACAGTTTGAAGGACGCGAAACTTTGCCAGTAAGTCCATCCGTGCAATTTACACACACTTTATGTTCAAGAAAAGTTCAGTATCATTCTGTCATCCATGAATCAATAAGTCTGTTCGGTTTTTAAACAAGCACCACTCACACTTTCTGTAGGCACGATAATTCCTTCTTCTAAGGGCCACCAACTCACTTCGTGGAATTTTCGTGACCTGATTTTGACTGATTAAAACTCATAACACTATGTTTATATCCTCCTTATTGCTAATGACTTAATTATGAGTCTGCTTAAACGTTCCCATTGTCCTGTCCTCCCTACCTGATTCGTGATTTTCATGATTTATAAATTTTATGCGCCCACTTATAGAGTTTGATGTCTTTTTGTTTTGTTTTCTGGTTGGTTATCCGACGACTTCATGTCACTGGTCCTATCACTGAAACACTAATGGTGAAGCAGTGACATCCTTAGTAAGCATTTGCTATGAGTTATCGTCATGCAGCACTTTGATGAGTGCCAACAGCCGACATCATAGTCGTTTGATCTCGACCATCCTCTGTATGGAAACACGTCCACGTCTTTCCTTTGATTCTTGTTTAGAAGTTCTAGATTTCGCAAGCTGAATCTGGCATTCAAACGTTTCCACGCTGCTACCGTTAGTCTTTAGCTGGTCGATACTCCCATCGTTTATCAAGATGGTTAAGCCGGCTTTTGACACATTTTGTGATGAGAAAGCAGGCACGGGTATAGGGTAGCATGGAACGTAGCTTGTTCAGCACCGTGCAGAAATAACAAGAGACATCGTAGTGACTAAACAATAGAATTGGTTCGGTATTACATGGATTATGGGTAATTGACTTAAGAGATATTAACATATAATTCGGTATGCACTGTTTAATTAATGCTTTGTATTGTTTAAAGCAAGCCTTAGCACGTAAGAACATTTTTTTCATTACAGTCGATAGTAATAATCTTTTAGTAAACTGTATGATGAAAATAATCAGTAAGTGACAGGCTTAACTCGTTCACTATTTTTACTGCATCAATTTTGTATAACAACCGATGTACAATTTACCTAACATTCACGAAATTAAAGCACCACGCAGGCCAATTTCGTCTGCGATTAATACGACGGCAAAAACTGGTTCAGAAGTGGACGTATGTCATGGGCTGTTGAGTAGAAACTATGGGACATACTGTCAGAAACCCGTTTAGTTTGACTGGAGATTTCGTCAACATCAACCTAGCGGACAAAGTCGTATTCAATGGATGTTCAGATTTGATTTACGCATGCTCCACTGGACAAGACGAGAGAAGCTAAATGCAATCTGGTCGACACTGACGCCCTTGATGCAAACGTTTCTGCGGATTCGTTGATGTTGACTTTAGTGTTGTTCAGGAGGAATGTTAAAGTTGCTTTTCATAAGAAGCCTTTCGGACAAATAGATAGACCAGTTTTGGGAACTACCACTCAGTAGTGACAGTTATATAGTTCGAACTACAAAACGCTCCGTCGCATCGATTAACCCTACCTATAAATTAGCTGGGCCCGTAGTCCTTTACCAAATTCACAAGACACCGTAGCTATCAAACAAGGAAGAACGACTTACTGTTACTGATGCGCTGTCCTAATCAGTCTTTTGTGAGCTGGGTGAAGTTTACGTCTTCAAGACTGATGATTTTTCGAAATATTGGCCGAAAGACACGCTTGCTAAAATGAACTTAAAAGTTCGCTGTGCGGACTACTTTGTTTGCCTCGGGTATATGTGAACTTCGGGCAAATTGACCAAGGATTGTCGGATTAATCTCACACTAATGCGAGTTTATTGCGGTTTGTTGAGGTGATCATGATGAGCGGTTTTAATTCAGGAGTTTATGCACAGAAACAGTTACATGTATGCCTTAGAATTCCATGGACCTAGCAGTCTGGTAAATATTCCTTTTAGTTTCTTCAATTACGTTCATTCTTGTATTCAATCCGTCTTACTAGTTTTATGTATGCAATTGGCTCTGAGTGAAGGCCAACGAGAAGACACTACGAAATCTTAAAAGCTACTCGTGTTTATTTTCTAAATGTTTTGTTCAACTTTTAGAGAGGAATCAACTGTTTTACGTTACCAATTATAGCCTTCCTTTAAATGTAACCATAACGTCAGATGTCTGGGGGAAATGAAAAGATTTCCGCCACTCAGGAGACGAAAATTTAGTGCATCGATTGACTGTTGGTATAATATTTTAGTCGTCCTTACAACTCAAGCGGAACTAACTTCGATATTTCCAAATGGTTCGCGATTATGTTATGTGAACAAACTTCACAACTGTTGGGGCTCATTGAGGGTCTACTCATCAGGCTTCTAAAACCAAGCAAATATTTAGGTCAAGATCGAGAGTAGACATATACCGCGAGATGTTAACATTTCGATTTACTCTCATCAGTCGCCAACGTAAAACTGGCAAATTTTAAACAAACTGCGTATAATAACAACAGTTGAACGAACCAACTCTATAGTTCTGACCTTTCACGCACTAATAGTTCAATCAATTCCACGACAAGGAGATTGATTGCGTCAACGTCTTCTGTGCACACAAAACTGGCTGATGTTGTTCGATTAGCATTGCCTCGTCAATCGCTGACAGTTTTGGATTGCGATTATGTAACAATATCTTGAACGATTTAACAAGGTAAACTAGGTGACCGGTCGCTAAGATGTGTTTGGCGATCGATGAAGCTGGGGTCTTCGAGCTTGTTACAGTCAGTAGGTCTTTTTTTGAGATTGCCGTTGATAACCACTTACGTTGATGCAAACGCCGATCTGTCCTGCCTATGTAGACGCCATTGCAACTGCAATTGAACTGGTATATTACGTGGGAGACAGACTGATCGGTTGAGTGTGTATCACCGCTATGAAGAGCCAAGCCCCTAGTGCTTAGCAGGCTGCGTAGTTGGGCCGTTGGTTAGGTGCGTTGCAGCGCCAACATCAATGTGTGACTAATGTTGTCAGTCAAGTGGTCACCTTTGAACCGAATTTGCAGAAATATGTTCTTTTTCTGCACAGTGCAGCTTACCACTTTTGGTCCATTCGTCTTACTGTGGATATCCACAAACTTTTCAGGGTAGACGTCATCCACCAGCGTTTCCTTATTAAACTCTTCTTTCTCCAATCGATCTGTCATACAAATCATTCTGGCTCTATGGAATAACGTTTTCATTAACCCTTGCTTATATGCAATAGGTGCGAAACTGGAGAACTGTAAATATTGTCCACTCCAAGTTGGCTTTCGATAAACACATCGTTGTAATGTGCCATCTTTATGTCCGGTTATAAGAATGTCTAAGAATGGCAAACAATCATTCACTTCTACCTCATAAGATACAGAGAGGTTTGGGTGGAGGGAGTTCAAATAGTTATAAAATGAAGTGAAAGCACATTCATCAATAAAAACTAAAATGTCGTCCACGTGATGTTTGTAAAGCATGACCCTCGAAATCTTTTCTTGAAATTGCCTTTCAAGCATTCCCAAAAATACGTCCGCCAATATGGGACTCAGTGGGCTACCCATGGCTACACCATCAATCTGTCTACATTTAACACTCTCGAACCCAAACGGACTGTTTAATATACAAACATACATGAGATCCTTAAGAAGATCTAATGGAATACCTACATTTACATTTTGACTGAAAATAAAATCACTGAAAAATTCAACAGTTTCACGCAGAAAGCACAGAAGGCGTTGACGCAATCAATCTCCTTGTCGTGGAATTGATTGAACTATTAGTGTGTGAAAGGTCTGAACTATAGAGTTGGTTAGTTCAACTGTTGTTACTATACGCAGTTTGTATAAAAATTTGCCAGTTTTACGTTGGCGACTGATGAGAGTAAATCGAAATATTAACATCTCGCGATACATGTCTTCTCTGTGTTTTGACTAAGTGGATTAGGGGAACCCAATGTTTTAGATATATTTAAGTATTGAAATGTTTACCGAGATTATCACTTAGCTCGCAAACGTTCCAGCATTAAACGAGGTGATATAATTAGAGTATAGTTTTGAACGTGGAGTTTGGTGAACTGTGATGCATGCTTGTTCTTATATATCAGAGTGACTTGACATTCTGACACGATTCCTGATTCACCACCTTCTATTATAAGTGACTTGTCATCCGAGTTACCATCAGCTGTTTCTTGCCGCATTTGAACTTTGACCTTACACCCGATTGTTTAGTACCTACAGCTCTTGAGTGTTCAGTCCGAAGTCTTATTGGTTCTTCCTGTAAGTTTGGAATTTTGATCGCGAATTTCATTGATTGGTCCTTGTCCTCTGACCAGATGGATCACTCTTCGCTTCTGGCATTGAAATTCCGTTGATTATCCATTGTCCCGTTTTGTTCATCGACCTGATCAGTTCACGATTTTCCGTTCAAGTTTAGCGGCGTTTGAGCTTGATGTCATTCACATTCTCTGTTAGATCTGTGAAAGTTTCTGTGGGGCGTTTGTTGGATTTTGTTTGGTACGACATCAAACAGTGAATCTGTTCAGGCATGTTTGGCTTTCTAGCCGATTCTAAACTTAACTTTTGCATATCTTTGCTATGTGCAATAAAGGATCATGACGAATTTTGTACCATAGCTACACATAATATGTTTGCTTTCTTTTTTCATAACTACCATTGCTTATCTGTTAAAACTTCCTTCTTGGTATTGTTTGACATGTTTTCACTTTCATCTGCATCCGATTGCTTTGATGAGCTCATTTTTCGTTGATTAGCAGCTATTCGTGGAATCCTGTTTAATTACTTCATTCTGAACGCTTTTGCTAGATAATTTGTGTATCCGATTGATTCACGTTTAAGGTGAGATAGTACTCTTATTGTAATTTTACTAAACAGTACCGTATAAACTGCAATCCTTTCGATCGTCTTTTTTAACATTTTCGGACTTCGAAGATAGTCACGCTAATTCGGCCGTCTGAGTAAACGTTATTTAAATTGTCGAATACGCGTTACTGACTGAATGACCCTAAATCGCCAGGAACGATTTAACTTTCTCTCTAATACTCGATTCGCATTGGTTGTTAGAACTAACCCAACCACACATTCTGTTGCCACTATCGAAAACCGAACAACAATGAAAAACAAGACTCATTGCGTTGATTACCGTGTGTTGGTAATATCCTTAGAAAATAAACTGTACGGAGAAACACGACAAGCTAGCGAGGCGCGGATCGATTTGTGATTTTAGCCTTGATTATATTGATTAAGACAAAAGTAGGTAAAAAAAAGAAAATCATCGAAAATATACAACTGAGTGCGACTATCAGAATCATTATTTACTACAGTCGCTACATGGGTCACAGATACTGTCCGTTTCAATGTGTTTGTTTACTAACCCGACTGATGTTAAAAATCGCTACCTTCCGGATACAAAGCAAAAGCGGCACAAAGCAAATATCAGTCTATTGAGTTTCTATTGATCATTTTATAGACAATACGCATTGGTTAATGAAAAATTACAATC
>LUCH01007083.1:0-12526 GCA_013368495.1 Paragonimus heterotremus
TTGAACGCTCAGCTTGGTCGTCTTTCTCCGGATGAGAAGCGGCTAGGAGGTATGTTTGGTGTCCGGGCACAACGGACTGATAATGGTGAAAGACTGCTGCAATTGTGCGCATCTCACGATCTGTACATTTCGAGCACGGCATTCCAACACAGGAAAAAACACTGTGTTACTTGAAGATCTCCGTGTGCTTCCCAACCGTGGACACAGTTGGATCATATAGCAGTTAGTTACAAGTGGCGTCACTCTGTTATGGACTGTCGTGCCTTTTGGAGCAACCGCCTGGACCCGGACCATGCTGTTGTGCGTGTAAATGCAAGGTGCTTAACTGGCATTCGAGCAATGAGAGTGTGAAGGACGCTTACCAGAAGGCGTTGGTGAAGGAAGAAGGAAGGATCCTAATGAACACTGGGAACAAATCGCCGAAGCCATGAAAGCATGCTGTGAACAAGTATGTTCCGATGGAGCCGTTTAGTTGCGCCAGAACTGGATTTCTGTCATGTCGATAAACCTCACGAAGAAGCATTGATCGATCCCACCTGGTTCTGAATATGATGACGATCGTCGAGAAGTTAAACACAAGCTTACCTGAAGTTTTCGCAAAGACCGTGAGCAATACTTGGTCGAACAATCGAAAAAGATGGTAAAAGCCTTTTTATCTGGGTATTGCACAGAGCTTTTTCCCTGATTGAAGTGATAGTTCAGTGATACCTCGCACAGGTTCTCGTATTGTCAGTGAGTCACCGACTACGGGTTCGGACCGTACCATACATGTTTGATTCGGGATATTTTATTGGATGTCCACAAAATTGTCTCCACGATGGGTCCATTTCGAGGCCAAATGAAAAGGAAAGGGTTCCCTATCTACCGGAAATAGTAGTGATAGAGCTCACAAAGATAATTTCGAAACTGGCGAAAGAAAACAATATTACCACCTTGTACACTAGGTGACTAACTTTTAAAGAACAAAGGAAACTATAATAATAACAGAAATTTTGAAGTAAATTGATTGCGGATAGAAAAGAATGTTTGAGCACGGTTGGTTGCAACTGTTTCTGGATTAACCTATCAGAATAACCAAAACCAAAGAGGCTTACACACAAACGCCACTACAAGTGGCGTACGTTGCACCCATCGTGTTTCCACCAACATCCCGCATCCAACCGGAACCCTAAAGAATACTGCCGGAATGCGTGTGAGTGGAGGTCCTTGTGGTGTAACTAGTCAGTGTTTGGGTATTCGTGTAATCTTTGCTAAACCCTATGCTACAAATGGAACTGTATCTGCCCATCAAGCCTGTGGATATCAATATAACTGTGGTTATAAAATACACTTCTCCGCCCTGCAGTTAAACTGTTCAATTTATTGTTCTTCACGAACTATAAGAACGGCAAAATTAGGGACTAATTCCCATACTGTATTTCATTCAATTCAGTAGAGTGCAGGAGGTGACGAATGTTTCGAGCAAATTTTATTGCTGTGCGTTTCAGCCACCTTGGTGGTCTTTGTCAGGTGCGTTGGAATAAAAATCAATCACAAGGTTACCATGAAAGCCACCTATGGCGGTTGAAACGTACAGCACTAAATCTTGCTCAACAACTTGTGCCATTTCCTTTCATTATTGATTTAAGCTCCTTAGAAATGCAATGCCTAGGTGTTGTTATTTTCATTCCCACAGTTCATTTTGCGTTCCTACAGATTGTATGCTAAAGAGCTGTGCCGGAATCTAATGTACGAACCCATGTATTTAATATCATATATGAATTACTGCCATTCATGTATATCCTACATTCATCGTTGGAATGGATTTGCTTGACTTAATTCCCTTAGCTGTTTTGTCGATTAAGGAAGATAACTTACAGAACTTCACTCAACTCAGTGAACCTGGTCCTTTGAGTTAGTGGATAAGTAGGCCATAATTCTGCAGAACGATCGTAAGTTGTGGGTTCGATTCCTCGTCGTATGTAATGTTGATGGGAATGACTGCCCGGAAATATTTGACTGGAAGTGAACAATCTACTTTCCGCGTTGTTCACTCCAGATTTACTTGTGCCTTTTAACGTATATAATTCCACAACGTATACTGAGCAGTAGCAGTTTATTGAGATAGTGAGTGGCAGTACGGTGAAAAAGGAAATAATGTGTGTGGCACCTTCGAAGGTTTTACCTGAAATTCAAAAGGCATATCTGTCTCACTCTGTAAAAGGTTTCGAAGTCATACCACTGTTCGTTTCTGCATACATCTTGGAATCAACCTTCTCGAAACTGATAATCCCAACAAATAAAACTCATCCTCGTCTAGATGTGAAAGTCAACCTAAGATTCGAGTTTACTGAATCAACGCACATATGGAATTTCTTGGTGAACAGTGATAAACTCATCTGCCACATTGACAGCGCGTTTTTCTTCAATGCTAATCATCTTCGCTACAAAATTTATTGTTTGGATAGTAACTATATTTATATTCGTCACAAGAATGGTATTCAATGTTTGCTCATTGCAAAAAGATCAAGGTGAATCGAGCGTTTACTGAAGAAGTTTAATTTGTCGGACCCGCGAACATTGAATGGAATTGCCACCAAAACTGTATGAGGACCTCTGATCTGACATACTGATTGAATGGGGTGACTTCTTATTACTAAACCGCCGATGAAAACTCGTGGTGTATTTTACGAGGCCAATTTGGAGAAAAGTCAAGCAGACTACTGAATACGGGCAACTTGTACAAAACAGAAAACGAAGTACTTAAACTCAAAACACTGTAAAGAACTGGCCCTTTCATCTGAAGATGCATGTTTCGGTTCGGATTAGAAAATCCATCCAAAGAAATCAAAGACGCACTGGGTACCAAACGAAACAAAGACGGGAGAAATTAGGCCATCCCTTTTGTTTGAGCTACCTGTTATTTTCACGGACGAATGCATCACCCTTGTCATGTGTTAAAAAGAATATCTCAGAAACGATGCACTGAACACCTGAGAAGCGTAATAGCTAATCCCGTTAGTATTGTTTCCCCCCCCGCCCTCAAAAAATTAAGGTAAACTCGAAAAGTGATAGCAAAATGTTCAGCTTCGGAAGTTCACTAGTTGAATGGAACTGGCAAAACATGCTGAGTATTACTCAATTTGTAACCGGGCGACAACAGATGTACAAAGCAGTGCATACCATTGTCACGTGGATTCGATCAAGACGTTTGGTGTCAGCCTAAAAAATATTCCACAAAACTGTAGCATGTAATACCAAAAGCCCTCCTGAGACGACCATCTCAAATAGAGCCTTTAACAGCGTTCTCTTGTTGAAAGATACTTCGCTCACATTCTCATCGAAACTGATCGCTTAAAATGAGGACAGCTCTCAAAGTATGGTCGACGTGCTAGAAGGAAATTAGTTCAGTGATTTTCATCGCCCATTGCTTTATCCGGTCCTGATGAACAACACGGTGTCAATTGACTAAAGCTGCCAAACCAACCGTTCGAACTGTTAGAGAGGGCATTGTTTTGACTTCCCAATGTGTTCTGGAACAATCTCACAATCCTCACAGCGTCATCGGCAGATGAAGTTGAATTGCGAACTTGGCTTGACTTGGACTAATCTTTGGACGGCTTGATCAACAGAATCCCTGCGGTAGAGTGAGGATACGGTCGACCTCTCGTTGTTGCTATCCATCAGCTTCCTTCGCCACGTTATGTTTGGTAAATTGCGATTGATTTTCTCTTCCGCTTTTTTCTTCCACTTCCCCATTTGCAACCTAATTATGGTTGACCTTCCGGAACCAAAGCACCTAACATGTTCCAGTCTGTACCGTCCGTTACCGATTCGATTATGTATAACCACTGTCACTTCCCTTCGGACTGTTAGTCCCGTGGATAATCTGACAAATTGTTGCTCTGGGTCTCATTCAGTTCTCTCCTATCGTTAAACTTTCATTCAAAGTATGTTAGCAGACAACTATCACCAGATCGTTGGCTGCCTTCTTCTGCGTCCAGATTGCACGCCTCTGGCAACTCACCTGATCTCTTGCTGTCATATATCTGGATCGGATCACGATCTTCACATGCAATTTTCGTCACTTACTGAGCCGTAAATTAATGAGTCACCTCTCACTGAAACGATTCGCTGTTGATGTAACGTCCTTACTGTAAATGTCTGACTATTTTAGATCGCACTCTGCAGTAGAAGTTAAATCAGTTAATTGTGTTAAAACTCTCATCGATCGAGACACACTTGTTAGACGACTGGCTCTGCGATTGTTCGACCCATTCCCTCAAATCGTAGATTGTTCATGTACATGCGAGTATTTATTCGTTGCGCTTTAAAATTCGCTAATGACTTGTCAGCACATCAACAACCTTTCCAAGCATTTTTTAAACCACGTTTTCACTCATCTTTTCGTTGTGTTTATAAACCGTACAGTGAACGTCATGCCCAGAGCAACATGGCAATAAGAATGCACATATGTATTTTCCTCCTGTACAAACCATAGGCGCTTCAAATTGTCTTGTGCTGAATAGTGTGTCTTGTCAATGCTGAGACTACCCAGATAGTCCTTTGAAAATTTGGCAGTTAAAAGTGAATGATATACGCCCTGCCATTTGCATTTTTACGATGAGATTATCCACTCTCTGTGTTCGCTTATAGTCCAGGTACATGTTTGTTGAGATTGGACAAAAACCAATCTGAAAAGCATCTGTTTAAATGTTCTGTCATTACTTTTGAAGGTGATAATTTATTTTGAATAGTAAAACTTAACGATTCTTTTGTTACCTAATGCTATTTTGTTGCTGCTCGTTTCCACTGCTTGCCGCAATCTATCTTATGTGAATGTCACTTTTTACTGTTGTCCGTATCCTCCCGCTATCTTTTCCAAACACAGACCTATCCACGCAGTTTGCTGCCGGTCAGCACTCAAGCCATACCATCGTTGCACATATGTCTGGACAATGTGATTAATGTCTTTCGGTTGTGCGGGGACTATGACAAAATGGTAAGCAATTATAAAAATGTTGTTTTTTTGACACATGTTGGCCTCTTTTTTCGCTTGCTACCGTTGAACATGAACATGATTTGAATGCACTCTTCGCAGAAGTAAATGTTGAAACATTTACATTGTAGCTGTCACATTCCCATAGACTTTCCAGTCGGCCCCTTTCGAAAAGAAGCACTAGACTCGAGTTTAGCTCGTTCACATATGATAATTCGGTCGTGCCTAACGTGAGGTCAATGGCGCAGTGGTAAACACGGTTGCCTCATGAACAGCATGTCCGTGATTCAAGTCCCGGCTGCAGTGGCGATGATATGCACTACTGACGAGCTCCAATGAGAGCGAAACTCGAGTCTAGTGCTTCTTTTCGAAAGAGGCCGACTGGAAAGTCTATGGGAATGCGACAGCTGCGATCAATTGTGGATGATGTTCAATCTGTATGAAAATCAGAATCCCCGACTACTCATCAGTAATTTACATTGTAGTTGTATTTTGCCCTTTTTCTGACGTATTATGTCCGGATTATTACGTCTGGTGGCAGTCTTTATAAGGCACCTATTTTATTTTTTGTATATCTATTATTTATTCGGTTTGAGCTGCTGTTCGTCCAGTGGTACACACATTTTACTGGATTTGTCTCAACTAGTATCTCGAACTTTGTTACTACATTCATCTTATTGGTCACATAGTTTTAGTTCAAATGTTTTTCGGAAGGCCTGCTGCACGAGTTAGTAAATTGTGTTTACTGATGCCATTTTTTGACGCATTTGATGTGCGAATCAGTACCGGTGCATGAGCGAAGTCCGCCATGCCCATGTTGATTAGTAAGCTGTGGTGACCAGCTATCGGTATATTTCGACCGGATAAACGCTGGACTATCTAAGCAAATAAACGACGTAGTCATAGTTTTATTGATTGGTCGTTTCAGGTTACAAAGCACAAACACACTTCTCCCTCACGTTATGCAGCTCTTGTGTTGATGGACTGATAATCGACGTCATACCGTAAATCTCTAATGCGCCAACACTCCTACAACTCAGTATTTTCATGTTATCAGTTATAGGTCTAAATGGACAACCGCTTTTATGAAACTTGGGGAGCCCATATAATCGTGGGATGATGGATCCAGTTGGTTTCCTCTGATCACACTGAGTTTGTGTGATACGGCCCTGTTGCATTAGTCGTTTTGAGGAATTAGTTATTTGACTTTTCATGGACTCTTTTTTGTCTTTCTCACGTTCTGTCTTCCTGAATGTGCTATTATCTGAGAGTATCGACAGTATCTTGTTGGTATAATGAAATTTGTCCAGAATCACAATCCCGATGTCTTTATCTGGCCGTGCGAGTACGCAAAATTCTCAGAGCATCCAGATGTGTTGGGGCTATCAGGCTCCTATGAAATGCAGTTGGTTGGCGATGTTTGTCACATCTACTGGTTTGCCAGGTTAAAATTGCTCAAGACCGGCATCAAATGGGCATTCAGTTGGATAAATTCTCAAACTGGACTTCAGTCTCTAACTGATCATCTCTACGGCATGGGCAACAAAATCTGGGTCTTAACGGTAAGATTTCAAAGAGAGAGCATCGTGAGGCACCACCGTGGTGGAGTGCAGCCAATCGTGTACGCCATACCTGCGCTGGCCAATCAGGTTGTTTGTCATTGATCTTTATATACAGTGTCCATAACAGACTAGATGGGACGTTGTATGTGGTGTAGTGAATACACATCTTGCTTTGAACCTGACTTGTTCTACAACCACCTCTCAAGGTTCTGCCGGAATTGTGACTGAGGTTTCACACCGCTGAGTCCCCTTTTAAGGGTTAGCTACTTCCTTCTCGTCTGTTTGGATACTATTTTACCTACGTATTTCACAATTATGATGTTCCTTCTTTGTTAAACCGTCTATTATAGTTTGCCTCTGGTCAAGATTTCTGTGAATTTCTGATGCGATGGAGTGAGCCGTATCCAATCGATTGAGAGTATGACGTTTCAGTGATATCGCATCCGGACGAGTGCGGCCTCTGCGATGGGCACTGCAGTGAAGTTTCGGATGGGCATTATGTTCGATGCACTGTCTTAGAACTTCGATGAAAACCTTCGTTTCTGCAAGCGTGATGCTGAAGCTAATGCATTCGTTAGGCCCCTTGATAACCAGTGGGTCCTAGCATTCACGTAACTGTGGGAAAATTCGTAAAAGACCAGAAATAACTATGTAACGAACAATTATTCTCGATAATTCCTTGTAAATCCAATACAATTGCTTAGGTTTCATCGAAACTTGTCATGAGAATAACCGTAAAAACCAAGAAGTGACTGCGTAGTCTAGTAGTAGCCTTTATTACCAATCGTTAACAGCCACTCGCCAATTTTTGCGATTTTTATCGACATTTTGGTTAAACCTATGCAATTGTATTGACTTGAGAAACAGTTGTTCAGTACATCGTTACTTCTAGTATTTGACTTCTTGTCCTCGGAAGAGAAACAAAATTTACCGAAGAATGTTGGTATCGTTAAATAGTTAAACTACTATTTTTAAAATTCTTCAATGCTCGTAAACCGATACTCCACATGGTCGATTCTGCTAGTGTCTAGATTTTAGTCTGGCGCGAGGCTTGAACCGGCAGGCTTCATATCACGAGCAAAATTGATGGGAGTGAGTATATCAGCTTGGTACTTTTGTTTCAGACTATAAATAACGTTCCGGCTGTCCATCACCCTCATTCCAGTTTTTATTTGCATGTTCCTATAAGCACCTGAAATTGATGAGTTAGTCGATATACCATACTCTCATTGGTGCTGGCCCCCTTGTTGCATCTCCGTAATCATTGAACCTGGCTAATATTCTCAGTTGGCACGGGCAGGCGTGAACCGTGGAACAGCGTTGTCTTTGATATTTGTACTTCTAACGTGGTATCCAACTATCTGATTCATTCGGTTCCATCATCCTCCGTCACTTTATGCTCTTGTAGTTGTTCGTCGCATACCATAGTTTAAAGTGAAAACCCACGTGATATCAATTATTTCTTCTGTTAAACCTTTTGTTGCTTTTCGTCCAAAATACTGACCTTGTCGTCTTTTGCGTTTCGATCCTTTCGACGTCCTAGCCTTGCTGATCAATTTTGAATAAAAACACAAACCATATGGACGCTTTACATCACGAAACAGACGTGTGTTGATCATAAACTCTGCAGATTAAGTAGATCCCTGTTGGGTTATCTCGGTGTTGGCGTTTTACCCTAGCCAACATGAATCTAACCTTTTGAATATATAGTTTTTTAAAATTTCATTTAAACGAGACTTTTATTGCATTCGATCCGGCCTACCTACATCCATCCATTGTTTCGACATCCGTACATCTTCCACACTCTCCATGTTTGCGCACTGATCGCTCTGCACACTGGCTTTGTCCACCCGCTTCTTATTCTACCATGGTTGCCTTATTTGCACAAGTTGTGATTTTGTTGGTGCTTCGGATTACTGGCTGTGTCAAATCAGTATAGAAACCGAAGCGAGAACATTTTTTAATTAGTGCTCTCGTAAGTTAACTAACATCCTCTTTGGATACGCGAATTTTACGCTGATATTTAGTTTGTTATTTGTCTAGGTTGAAACAGGCAGGGGTTCCAGCTGATTCATAGGGGTTATGCTGAAAGTAAATGAATTACTGCCCTAGGCTATGCGTTATTGTACATTACATACCATTTCAGCGGTACGCTTTACTACTCGACTACCTCGTTTTCCAAATGTAAAACTTGTGCTGTTCATTGCTTTAAATTAAGGTGAGTGCAAATAGCACTCGTAAAGCACTACTTTGGATTAACCATTAGTCGTTTATTTCAGTCTCTTTGTAAAGGATTTCGTGACTGCCTTCTTGTCCCTGATCTTCTTTAAAATCATTCAATCTGGATTGATACGTGTTACGTACTTCAAGGTTCATCAGTCCCACTCTACTCCTATGCTTCGCGTGCCGCTTCAGTTGGACATTGTTTATTTGCTCACTCTTATAACAGCTGGGTTTCACGGATGTGTTCGCAGTGCTAGACCCGTTGTTGATTCGAACAGTAAGCACAGAATGGACAGTTCAGGTTTGTAGTATATTATCTGAGGTTGGCCTATTTACTGACGGCTCACTGTACCGACTATTTGGGGTTAAAATTCTGCGCAACACAACCGTTTTTCAGCTTCCTTGTTTGTACCAGCTTTGTGTTCCCACTTCCCATCTAGGTCTTTTGTTTGGATCTCGTATCCCACCTCTCGATGCACTACAACATTCAATCTGCGTTGGAACGCGCTGCGTTTATCGTTGATTCGTTATTTCACCTCCTGACAGGTCAGTACTCGGATTGTAAACATAAAAGAAACCAAGCACTATTATCACACCTTAACAGATAAACCTCATCGACATTATCATCTTCTTTGATGAAGACTCTATATTTTCCAGTTAATTAGTCCTTTGGGCGTCTACTCCCTCGTAAGGTCATAAACATAAAGACTGACGTGGACTACCTGACCGAACAGTGTTTATTTCTAGCTGAATAGCTCGCATTGTTCAACACAACCTGATACATTAGTTGATTAGCAATATATAAGTGGTGTATGCGTGATTAAATGCACACCGTGAATATCCTCTTACAAGGTTCAGTGAGCCATAACTCAGTGTCATCCCAGCTTACCGGCTAATCACATTAAAGTCTGTTTAGTCCAGTCATTTTGTTCAATTTCGCAACTTGATTGACGTGTCGTGTTTGCATAATTCCTGAACAAACCAAAGTACGACAAACAGATTTGAAGTGACCAATCCTTGTTCGACGCTCCTTTCCCCAACTCTATTGGAACCATATTACATAAACGTGGTTATCCTCTGATTAGCAGTTTGACGGACTTGATAATTTAATAGAAACGTGATTGCGAACATCTTGACTTCCGCAGAATTCGATCTAATGACATGAACAGCATGCTCAGACGCGACAAGTGCCCTACCAACTGAAGTATGAAGCCAAGCAGGAAACTGAGAAATTTCACATTTGGACTCGGTTATCAACTCATCCGCTACATCCTACTGAATCCACCAAACAGGATTGGATGATTATCTGAGTCCAAATGTGAAACTTCCGGCATGGCTTCGTAAGTCAGCCGGTAGAGCACTTGTCGCATCTGGGCATACTGTTTGTCGCTGGTTTGAATTCAGTCGTAGTGCAGATCTTCGCACTTAAGTCTCCTGAATTATCAAAGCAATCAGGCAGCTAATCGGTACTTGTGTTCGATTGCTATGTGGCACGTTGTACTTGTACACGCCATCCATATATGTCGTGTATATGGTACTGGTTCATGTCCGGCAATTACAAAATGCCTATATGCGAAGCAGGTTTTGGAATATAAACCATAGATAAAATCAAAACGGATCCCCGAGAACTCACACATCAATGGAAAACAAGAAGGGTGTAAACGACCGAGCACCGACATGAAACCAGGGTTCAATCAAGTTGACATGACCAGTCAACCATGCACGCATGAAATGTTCCACTTTTCCCAGCCACAGACCGCTTGATCGCGGTTATGCTCTGTGACGAGTTCAATTGTGAATTGCATCACAAATGCCTGGCTGCATGTGGTCCATACTCAAAGCTGTAGTGCTCAGGATTAGCGAATAGCCCCAGAAACCGTACCTGAATTCGAAACTCTCTTTTAGGTAATAAGGACCGTACCTTGGATAGGTTGCAGCACAGTTGTTATTCATGATGCAAGAACACGTATTTGTAAATGCACTCCAGTACTAGTTGACATCAGTGGCACATGTAACGTCACAACCGGCAACCTGATTAAAAGAACTTAGGAAATAACAGGAGGCATAACAATGAAACTGTTTGTCTTATCTCAATGTCGTATCCTGAAGCCGCGTTGGACTAATCCGCTGCCCGATGGCATTGCACTCACACCAGCCGACACAAGTTTTCTGCAAGCTGTTTTCTGGTCGCTCAAGTCCTAACTGTATTTCCAAAACTGTACGATCCGGCCTCAGCCTGAGCGGTTATGATTCATAGCATTCTGCTAGCTAAATTGATCCGGAATCTTTTAAGTGATTGTTTATCAAAATTACACTTTGATCCGACTTTTGAATAATGAAACATCATTTATGAACAAACTTTACCTTCGCCTCTACTGCCTGTGTACATATCAAATTTTTTTCCGCAAATAGCTATGGTTTGCGTCGAGGACCGCCCAGACTTGCTACAAGCCTGCCTTCCAGGTCTTCTCAGACTTGGTGGGGCCTTCCCAAGTTTAGCACCTACTATCAGTCGACTTCTGCTCACAGTTGGTGCTCTCATTGCCAGCACCTTGTCCGCAAACGCTCGGACTCTGTTGCAGTTGTCATCCTGCCTGAAAAAAGGTGAGCTGTTTTTCGAATACCGATATACTTTGCTTTTAACCGTACGCCGCAACACTTCAGTGTTGATTAGAAAACCTGCTTCTCCCAGCCACATCGAAATTATTCTATCAATTTATGCTACTCACGAGTAACCACTAAATTAAATTTATTTTTAGAGGCATTTTCGATTGAGTGCGGTCCTGAATCGTACGATTTGCCCCTGGCCGACAGAAGTATCGTCTGTTTGCAGCGCACACTGTGGACGTTCAACAAACTGGTTCGGAGGTGTTCTGCCCAACGTCATTTATACTATCCACCTGAAGTGAACTCCTTGTGACAGGCTACCGTCCATCCACCCCTCTTCGGGGCTAATCTTGTACAATTGTTTCTAATGTATTTCTTGAAGAAAATTCAGTAATCAACAACGCGGCTCTCAGTGTCTGTCGTATTGGATAATTTCAAAAATTTTGTGACAGTCAATCCCGATGCCTCGTAGTTTGTCACGCGGAAATAGTTGAATGCCATATGCAGCGATCTTCGGTTAATTCACCGCATTCACTGCATATGAATGACCGTCGAATAATAGTGATTTAAGAAGACTGTATGCAGTAACTAACCATATAGTTTATTGGACAGTGTGAAGGTGAAAGTTTAACCCGAAGTTACTGTACATCATTTTGTTCGCTGACTTCACGTTTCTTTTCCCAGCTGTGGAAAACAACTTAGTTCGACATTCTCATCATACCTCGATCTCATAATTTGACGTGGGAAGACGCAATTTTCGATTTTGCGGGTTTTTATTGCATCACCGAACTAGAAAAACAGACGGAAATATCCAACTAAACTTAAACAAAAGTGCACCGAAAAAAGAACAGTTCAAAAACAGTGTGCAATTTACAGGCACGATGATGTTTATCCTGGAGATGCCTCTGCATCGCACAACCTCCAATTCATCTGAATGATCTAGAGTTGGAGGAACCTAGCCATGAAAGAATATAGATTTGGCGTTTCATCAAACGCTGTACAGTCACACTAGTGCGATCAGAAAAGAGATAAAACCGAAATAGTGGGTGCCACAAGGACCGAGGGGCATTAGAATGGAGGACCCTAGCCATGAAAGAATATAGATTTGGCGTTTCATCAAACGCTGTACAGTCACACTAGTGCGATCAGAAAAGAG
>LUCH01007083.1:13475-27139 GCA_013368495.1 Paragonimus heterotremus
CTATCCTTAATCTGCTTTTATTTCTTTGCTGTGTGCAGTAAACGATCATAACAGATTTTGTACCATAACTGCATATAAAATATTTACTTTTTTCCTTCTTACAATTATCATTGTCTATCTGTTAAAACTTCCTCCTTGATGTTGTTGACACGTTCTCATCTTCATTTATACCCGATTGTGTTAACGAGGTCATTTCCGGTTAATTGGTGGCTGTTTGTGAACACGTGCTCAGCTGCCCCATTTTGAACTCCTTTGCTGGATAATTTGTGTACCCGGTTGATTCGCATTCAAGGTGGGACAGTACCTTTGTTGTAATTTTATTAAACAATACCGTATAAATTCCAGTCCTTTCGATCACCTTTTCTGACGTTTTTTGGACTTGGAAGATAGCCCTTTTAATCCGACCGTCTGAATAAGCGTTATTGGAATTGTCAAATACGCGTTACTGAGTGAATTACCTGCTCACGTGTAGATAAATGCCTTTCGAAGGTTCTCTTAAAGCGAACGGCTGATAACAAGCATTTTTACAACGAATATTTCACCGTACTTTCGTCTCAGTTCGTCTTATTGTCGTGCCATGTGGACAATTAGTGCTTGTATCCCAGTGGAGAATGTCCCTCCATCCCACCTACTTCAATCGTCTTACCCGGTTCACGATACTGCCTGAGAAAAAAGCAGTGTGTATATTGTTGGATGTCTAGATAACAACTAATGTAGCAATAGATGCAGGTATAGATCTCTCTGTACTACGAAATCGTCTGGCTGAAAGTCGATTACTCCACAGGCCATACGGTCAGGCCTGCTTTCTAATCGATACAACGTATACGCACGGGCGACCTAATGTTTTTTGGACATTCATAACTGAATAAGGGCCAAAGAAAAGAAGACAGTAAAAATCGATATCTTCTTGAAATAGAATACACAATAAAATAGTATGAGTGCACGGCTCGGGGTAACCGGGTTAATCAGATTTCCGATTATGCGGCGCAACCTTCAGCTTCAAAGGATCCAATCTACTTCATTAGGCCTCCCAAGTTTTGATAGAGCCGTCCAAGTTGCCGATATAGACCTTTCGGACCATATCAATGAACAGGCCAGTGTCCACAACGCCTAACATAAAAGGCAGTGAAAACGCGCATGTGAAATAAAAAACGATAAAAACTGGTGGTATTATAAGTTGGAATACGCTTTAGAGGGACTGGTCACAATTTCGTTCCGAAGTTATAAATTCTTGGGTTACAAAATATTGCCTACCAAGTATCCACAGCGTTCTTGAAGCAACAAATTAAATCAAATACACTGAGAATTCGAGAGGTCGTACATGAATTTCCATCGTTTGGTCTAGCAAGCAACCGGAATCAACAGTCACGTGTTTAGGACAGGTGTGAAAGTAAGTTTTGTTATCAGATCTGTAGAAGAAGCGAAGCGTCACTAGTAAACGTTTACTGATTACTTAAATGGTTGCCCCAAATTGGCGACGTAATTTCTCATGTTCAAGGTGGAACTGACGATTCGTGATATTACGTCCGACTATATACGTTCAATCGCCCACACCGTATATCACTAACAGGTAAGCAACGGTAACGCGATGCGAATTCACTTAGTCCGACCGCGTGTTAATGGTGCCAACCAATTGTCCACAACGTTGTCCGTTCATCTGCCGGACTTGTAGCCTGACGGCGTGAGGTGTGCGGTAGACAAACGACGAAATGGCGTGAGCCAATGAAGTCAGATTACATTAAGTAAATCATATAGTCGAATTTCATCTTGCTGTCCAGGATTTTCATGAAGTAGGAACCTGGAAACGTTAGAAATGGCAACTAATCAGACTTGTGGTGTGCCGCTGTCATTTAGGTGAAAGTAAGTAAGCTTACTTAATAAATCGAGATAAGGAAAACCATAAATAGGCTGCGCTGCAGTTACCGCCCTACGCTAACTCACTGCTAGATTTGTTTGTAGGGTGTCGTCATTTTCATGCTGAATGGTTGAGTTTAGATATATTTTCTGATTATTAGATCCATCTCTGCCCTGCTTTTTAGTTAAGACTCGTTCCTTCCATGGTTGAATGGCATGTAGGCATCGACGTAAACCGCTGAAAATTAAGACTGCACGATCGGGTTCGTTCTGTCAGGTAGAGGTGATGTGTGCGAGGTTCGAACTAGTAAATCACAGGCTAGAACAAGGAAGACTGTAAACCATGACGGGAAGCGTTTTGAATTTGGCAACAGTTCTGTGCAAGTTAAAACGACAGGTATGTTTACATTTTATGGCACATGCTGGTAGTTCGCAGAGGTCATGACCGACACCAGACAAAACCAGTCAGCGTGGGATTCCAATTCAAAATACTGACACTATGTTGTATTCTGAAAAAAACCCTGATCAGCACCACTGGTAGGTCGACTATCAAAAATGCGTTGGGCTCATTGTTAAGCCAAACAAACCTGGCATTCGAAGTAGATCCACCTCAACTTTGGCCCAGTCATAGTCAACGGCTGAATCGAACTGCCAATCCAGTAAGAAGTTTCCATTATCTGTCAGCTGAGGGCCCTATGAGGAGTGAAAGAATAAATGAGACGAATTATCGACAGAATTTGATGACTAACATATGCGCATACGTGTACCCGTTTGAAAAGAACCTTATTGCATCATAACCAGGCAGCAGTTGGTCAGTTTTAAATTTTGCCTTGTTAAAGCAAACTGATTGTGGCACTACTAAGTTAGATAGTATTTCTGGCGAGTGATCACGGGTTTCCAAAATGGACAGCGATATGTACAAAGTTTGCCACATAAATCGTTGAAAGACCTTCCAAACTGACATATTCCGATCGTTCTACTCTGAATGATACACTGTCAAGTGACATCGCTCAGTTAAGCCGTCTGTTAGCAGTAATGAAAACACGGTTATGAAAAACACTACTGAGGACGCGAAATACATTTTTGAGGATGATCCCAGGTTTCTATTCCACTCCACTCGGTCTATGCACTCTATGTCAACCAGCTGGGCAGCAGGAAGAACGACTACCCAATTACCCTCTAACGATTTTTAGAATTTCGTCAACCATGAAATAAACCAAGCAGGAGAGATTGGGCATTCCTGAAGAGCATCAATGAAAATAGTGAACGTCCTTCATAATTACTACTCAGTCGTCAACTCGTCTGCAAGATGGCCATACAACGACTGCATTTTTCAGGGCCATCTATAGGAAAACAATCTGGGAGCAATTCCCGCACATGAACCGAAAACGACTGCAAGCTGTTTAGATGAAAGTCGATGGTTCAGGAGATGCTAGCAAGTAAAGGCCTGATTAGTGTGTTCCCAACATATTCTCACCACTTATCTCAATTCCACTTCTGCCGAGTCGGTGTATCATTGAAAGCGATAGAGATTGAATGTAGCAGTTACGCAGACATACACTCAACCTTCCCGGTAAAAATGTCCGAAAGGATATGAATGGCATATATTCGTGGGTAAAACGCTGAGCATAGAAATCAACCTCAGGTAAGCCTATCGTGCAGTCTCACCGTCACAGTAACTCCAGTATGCTCTATCTATATTCAGTATTTGCATTCCTGAGTCCACTAATCAGGTTGTAGCGAAAAGGCGTCCAATAAAGCAAAATCTTTATCGTCCAACTCGCTGGTTGCCATGCTACGTGCGCGCCCGCGTTTATGAACCATAATTCCGGTCCACAACACCCCCGGTTTCCGTTCACACGTCGTGTGCACTTCTGACTGGTTTGAGTGTGTGACCGACGCTTTCTGTCGAGGGGGGTTTCCGCCTGTCATTCCTTGTCCGATCTCGTTAGGCGATGACTCGTCCTTTCGCCTGTGTTGATCATAATCTATCCACTGTGGGCTTTGACCGTACTCTACGACCGTGTCAACATATTCCTCCGAGTGTCGGAATAATCGTGCCTCCGATCTGGTCATCCATCCCATTTTGCCTCTGTTGGTTCGATCTAGTTGAGCGATGACTTTTGTGGTCGCCCGTGTTGTCCGCGATCCGCTCACTGTGGGCTTTTGAACGTATCTCATCGCCGCGCAGAGGTATTCTGCCGACAGTCGGAATACTCACACCTCCGGTTTGATAATCCACTACACTCACCCCTCCTTTAAGGAACTTGCCGTAATCGTTCCAGGGTGCCAAGTGTACAGCATTGATCCATCGCCCACGAGTGCCTTGGTTGATTTGGAAGCTTGTATTCCTGTGGTTAGGGATGGTAAATAATCCGTTCCATCGTCTTTTGAATTTTCCAATACCAGGGCCGGATGTTTCCGGTCAGCCGTAGTCTCTTACTTTTACTTGGTCTCCGATCTTGAACGGGCATCATATGTGTCTGTTGTTCCTCACGTCATATTGTTTATTTATTGTTTGTGTGGACGTAGTCTTCCTGTTGTCCGTATAAACGCACGATAGTGACAACATTCTCCACCGCTCACGTGGATGGAGTTGAATCAAATAAGTCAGCAACTCGGTTGTCTGTGTCTATGTTTAGATGACTACCAACAGGTGCTGACTAGAGTGAATTTATTTGGGAATGTGAACTTCAGATAGGCTAACTGGTGAATCTCAAAAGCATTTAGTCTTACTATTAAAACGATGTGCTACTCCGCCAAAACTAAGAACTGTCACGGCCTGCGCGGTTTCAGTCCAGAATCAGACGAATTCGGCTGGATGACCCATAGCAGCAGCCGACCCTTCCACTAATTGTTCTCCAGACATCTGTGTTTGATTGTCGTATATTCCAACCAGTTTGAAACGGGTTTGCCGAACTTTTCTGACTGCCGTCTTCGCCGTCTGGAACGCCCAATCCCTTCACCCCCAACGGAATGCTGAGGTCAGCTGTTGAAGCGCGAACACTGATAATCAAGTTGCATGATTCAATTTTGATCAGCAGCGATACAGATGTGGTTAGTACCCTAGCGATCCCAAGATTCGGTATAAGCCCAGGAAGGCGAATAATAAGTAATAGAAGCAGCAAACATTGGAATGATCACTGCAGTGCGACAGGCATACCAAGGTCATTATGTACCATTTACTTCCCTCTCTGAAATGTTTGACAGGTCCGGTTACATTGTATGTATATACCAGACTTGGGACAACGGAAATCCTTGTTGATAAGTAACAAACATGAGACACTTTTAATTTACAAGGAATACTGTCACTTCTGACGGTAAAATTTTGCAACTACCGTTAAATAAGCACGGTAGGAAGATATGTGCCTGGAGTTTGGTTTAATGATAGCAGCACTGTTTATTAAGCATACAGTACCAGGCTCCAATTCAGTCTCTTGAGTGCTACGTGGTCTTGAGTACAGAGTTGACAGTATGCAGTCTACATGTCGCCCAGTCAATCACAAGATAACAAATGTCCTGTGATATTGAAGCACCAAAATTAACTCAGTTTTCATAAAAACGTTCGGCCACTCCGTGTGACATCTTCAACTATAAATGGGTTGGTCAAGTATGTAAAGAACATGGTAATACTCAAAAGTAGGAAACCGATGCAGATATCATTATTATTAAACTTATTTGGAAAAACTAATGGTCTAATTGCAGGGCACGGACAAGGTAAGGTTACCTGAGTAGCGGCAACGGGTGTAATTACAACAGTTCACATAATTATTTGCCTTCTTTTACCAACGAACAACTCATCACTATACACAGTTTAGTGATGGAGTATCCACTGTGTAGCACATACTTTTATTGGACTGTTAATGGATACAAATGCAAATTAAACACGGCGTTTCGATCCAAATTGTCATATTAAAACGTTCAGTCACGATCGCTTGTGATTATTTGTGAGGTTGCCCAATCGTCTCGATAGACTGTGTATGTGTACAGAACTTGGTTTCACAATAATGGGATATAAGTATATTCTGCCAGGAGCCAGCATGTTATTGTTCGGATGTTGTTGATTGGACAATTATTCTGGTTGCATACACTCGTCGATGACTTTCGACTGGAAAAGCGAGTGGTGGTTTTGTCTCTGCCTCGTGCGAATCCGAGAGATAATTTGCGCCACAGGTATCAGGATAATGAACTAGTTATTCACGCCATGAGTAATCAATTACTGTATCATAGAACAAAAATTACGAGAAGATATTGTGTCATTTCGTTACTGGAACTAATTTACAGAAATTACTGAAGGTTGCAAAGTATCGGCGTCCATCAGTGAAATATGGCTGTCAGTGACAATGGCGAACAAGCAAATGCATGCGCACAGAAAATTAGTATTTGCTTTGTACAATGACACTCGGCCTGCAAAAAAGTATCTATAATGTAGTGAAATTAGCAAAGCAAGTGAAAACAATGGTTCTTTTAAAGGCTGAGCGGATCTTACCATTTTCGTTCCAGCCGGTCTTAAAATAGCTTTCCCGCCCAACCGTTTTTCAATCCACATCTGAACAGGTTTGAAGGCCATTGGAACCACCTCGACTGGAAGACCTTTGGTCCATTGAGTACCCAGCTTCTTAGAACATTTTCTGGATTAAAAAACAGTTGAATGTCACCCAATGAAAACGTCCATTTTCTTACAAGAAAAACTCAAGTCATAAACTAGTGAAATGCTGACTGATAAATATCGAACACTGAAGCTGTATTACTCGTAAGCAGGGCCCGGATTATATGCACCAGGAAACAATAGTACGAGTATAGTCGCGCGTTGAATATCCTCACACGTGCGGAATAAACTAGAAAATATGCAGTCAAAAGCATTGTTGGATAACAGTTATATAGACAGAAGCACAATGAATATTTCTGGCAAGAAAATTTCAGCAGATACCATAATAAGAAGAATGCATTCACATCCGAGTAGGTTTATTTGAGTACATTGGAAAATCGACTGCTGGAATAGTGGTGGAATTGGTAGCTTGGATTGATGGTACACGTATCCCTGTTCACTGAACTTGGCATTTAGGTTGCAAACGTTTCATCACCAAAAGAGGTGACGTCATCGACGCGTAAGGGTTTGTGAGTATAGAGTTCGGCGCTAATCTCTATACGCCCAAACGACTACACAGTGATTATGTCACCTCTTTTGGCGATAAAGCGTTTGCAACCTAAATACGAACAACCGAACATCTAAAGAACACAGAGAGGAAATAGTAGTTTATCTCAAGCACACAGCTTACATAACACTTTTAGCCCTAATCAAATCTATACGCGAACAGAAATGCCTCAACTGATGTTTTTCTCAGTCCGTGCATCAGGTAGAGCATATTGTGTTGCTTCGTAACCCCCCAATATCGAAGACAGCAATGCATCACTGATTCGTTCTGAGGTTTACATGTCAAATAACTGGAGAAGATAAAAAAGGCTCCAGCCAGGGAAGAAGAAAAACAGGAGGGACTTAATTACTAGACACAGTTACGTCTTGAATCAAAAATTCCAAATCAAGGTGCGTACATCTTACAAACAAAAAATCCAACTATAAGCGAGAGTAAGACGTCGTTAGTAAAATGGCTTCTTCACGGCTTCAACTGCACGACGTCATTAAGTGAACTTAATTTACTAACAACTCCGTCAAACAATAACAGCCTGATTGGCTGCCATCTCACCAAACGTCTCCAACCGCCGACATTGTGTCGCGAAGAGCCGGTCCGGTACAGGTCCCCGACCTACAGTGACCAACATCATGATAACCCACTACAGATCTCAACGCCATCTGTCCACCTCATACCTTGCGCCAGTCAACCACAGTATCGGCCAAAAGTACTCGATGTGGAATATGAAAATGATCAGCTGGCATCCTTAGCACATGGTCTAACCATCTAAGTCGGTGGAAATTAAAGGAATGAACGAACGAACTCGCTTGACAACCACTACTAAATATCCGCCTCCTAACCTCCGCGTTGCTTACTCGTTGGTGCTATCCGATACGAGCGACTGAACGCAGACTGTTTACGTCTTCTATCCTGAGTGGCCAGGTTTCGCTGCCGTACAGTAATACAGCCCTCACTGTCGCCTTATATACACGACCGCTAAGACTCAGAGAGATACCTACCTATCGCCAGAGATGCCCCCAGATTAACGAGTATCGCCCTAGCCTTGGAGATACGCGATTCAACTTCATTCCTTATACCGCCGCCGCTGATGCAGCTTCCCAAGTACACAAAAAGGACAACAACCTCCATAACTTCATTATCCAACATCAAACCTACATAATCACAGCAATCTTGCAGAAGCACTTTGCATTTTGAAGCTGCAAAGCGTATTCCGAAGTACTTAGCAGAACACGAAATAGCCTCCAACGTTGTTTGTGCCGCTTGAAAGTTGTCAAACAACAACACCTTGTCGTCAGCATTACCACGATCAGTCAGTCGTTCACCGGGTAGAGGGTCCACGCCGGCATCCTGTGAATGTCGAAGACAATCCTACATTGTTTCGTCTACGACGAAATTGAACGAAAATGGTGAAAGGGGGCAGCTTTGATATACGCCGTAAACTCTAATCTTGGCTGAAGTATGAGAATAAAGCGCCAACATGTTCACATGTTTGATCGGTACACTCCTGCGTTTAATCAACTCCAAGTGTAGATCGATTCACCGAATCGAACGCACCTTTATGGTCGATAAAAACGATAGCTGTTGGCAGGCAGTACACATGACGCTGCTCCAAAATTCGATGAAGGGTAAAAATGTGGTTAATATATCCTCGCCCAAGGGAAAAACCTGCTTGTACTTCACTAGTGTCCGCCTGCTAATCTGCAGTGAGTCGACAAAACATAACGAATGCCAAAACTCTAGTAGTGACTGGGGTCAAACTAATTCCTCTATGGTTTCCGCAGGAGCCTCTGAAACCTTTTTTGAATATGGAAACTATTATCGAGTGACTCCAGCACGGAGGTAAGGTCTCTGTTGTCCATACAAATTGAAACACTTGAGTCAAGGCCTCTACTAACGACTCCCCCACTTTTTGGGAACGTGCCGGCAAGAGATCATCTGAGCCAGCAGCCCTATTACGTTTGAGAACCCAAATGCAATTGTGGACCCCAGTCTCAGTAGGTGGTGATAAATTACAAGTTTGTGGTGGCAACACAGTAGAACCAGAAGGCCAGCTAAATTGACTCTTAAGGCGTTCCGCCCATCGCACTAACCTTTCGGACTTATTGTAGACCAGTGTGCCATCTGCCTCGTTGAAAGCTTCACTGACAGACAGTCGCTTGAGGCTAAGAGTAAGGATAAGCTTAAAGAGTGTGTCTATGTTTTCCCGAAGCAAAAGCGGTTTCCATTTCCTTAACTTTTTCCATTAACCAAGCCTCACGATCAATGTTGGGGCTTCGTTTCAGTTTCCTACAGATATCTCTTAAACTTGTTACGTGAACTGTCATAAAGAATGTTCAGTCGGACTACCAACAATTTCAGGAATTTCTCAGAGATTCAATGCCTGTTTAATCCACCAACCCCCGTGCAACATGTCACAGTATCTGCTTAATGAATGGCCTGTGAGATGTGGATCCAACAGCTATTATTAGAACTGCCGAGAACTGCTGAGGCTGTTTTCTAAGCTGCCTTAATGACGGAATAGTCAGTTTCTCAAAAGCCAGACGCAGCTGTCGGTGGGGTTTTTGCCTAGCAAAAGTATGGAAAAAACGGCAACGTACCAAATCATGATCTGAATCTAAATCTGTGTTTCAATAAGAAAGACAGTCGTGAGCGGAGTCGCGCTACCTATAACTAACAGTAACGTGTTCTATCTTAGACCAGGTCTGATTCGGAGAACGAGGGCATCAAGTTTAACACCGACGCGCAAAATATCCAAAATTATTTTCAACTAAAAATGTCCTATCCTCGGAGCAGTCACCCGCCATTTCCCGAGAGATGTGTTGTCAGCCGACACCTGACACCCAAACGAGACTCGGCCTCACTAAGACGATCGATCTGGACGTTCATATATCTGTCAAAAATGACTACATCACAGCCGTTTGTCGATCACAAGAAAGCGGCCAGTTCCGAGTAGAAGGTTCCTTAACACTGAGGTTATTACAGTCAGCTGTAGCATAAGCAGACAACAAAAAGGTCTCCGGATATTTGATGTCGGGAGATGGTCTTTATAGAACCTGCCAAACAGAAGTCGCAATGTCCACTGTTAACGGGAAACCCAGCTCACTAATGTTCCCGAGGCCTTCACGCTGAGGACTATACCTGCACCAGCCTGATCAGTAGCGGCGACTGTGGAGCTATCGGAAGTGAGTAACTAGTATCGAGTAGACAGTGTAGATACTGTCATTTGCATACGTTATCTACAGTTCTGGATGCTAACAGTTCAAATGCAGCAGACATTGCCATTCAGCATCCGTGCGACGGCAGTCTATTGATTTATCTGCTTCAGAAGGCAAGTATTTAAAGCACTCATATCAATCCACATTCCAAGCCTGGGTAAAGGAGGGTGGAGACCGATGGGTAGGTGGTAAGTGATGAAATTTACCGGTACAGTATTACTATGATTGGCTATATCAGATTGTCCACAAAAACGTAATTGAATAGGAAGAAACAGGTCGAGTCCTCTTATTGAACACCACTTGACGTACGACAGAGTTACTCACAAATGCACGTTTTACGCGCAAATCGGATGTACGACTTCGACAAGGTAGAATGTCTTACTACATCCCCTCAGACTTCATATCGATCAACTGAGTCAAAAGCAGTAAAAAACTACGACCGTCGGCTGAGAAAAAGTGTCAACGTACCAGCATTTACCGCAGTGTACCTGATTTTCTCTGCGTTTCCGAAATCAAGTACCTGGGATGCGATAGAGAAAATGCAAACTCCTCCATAGCTTCACCGTAATATTAGGATTTCGTTTTGTAAACGGGCGTGATTGCTGTTAAGCACCTAGCATGATTCATTGTTTCAGTCTCCCATATAGAAAGAGAAAGCGTTGTCAGTTCACACGACGACCTATCGTTAATACTCTGCAAAAGAGTTGCAGAAATAATGCCTGGACCTGGAACTTCAGAGTCTCAACAATGTGAAATGCAAAACCATATCGGCTTCAAAAGGAAGCGATCAGAAACGTTATAACCCAATATACTATCCCGATTGTCCCCAGCTGATAGAGCTGGATAAAGCCAGTTGAATCCCCTTTAAAAGTTTCTACCTACGAAGTTCATCAGGCACAACGATGCTCTTTTTGTCTCACTGAATCGCGATCAAATAGGCTGCAAGATAGAGACATCGCGAGCATCTTCGTCGATCGAATAATACGATACAGCTTACGGCAAACAAAGTACAATACCAATAAGTTAGTCGATACTTGGACAGTTGAAAGACTCACCGTTCATCAGCCAGAACAATAAAATCAGTTGCACAAGCTGCAACAATTTTTTCCTGAAGCAGACAACCTCCACCCCCTTTAATGAGTGTCAAGTTCTCACATACCTCATCAGCACCGTCAAAAGCAACATCGAGCTATTGGAATGATAAGCATATACACAATCAACGGCAACTCACGACTTTGTGAACGTCCAGACTTGTAATTTCCAGCTTATGTTTCACCAACAACTCCAAGGCCTCAAAAAATGCACACGAACCGTCAGGACGAACATACTTGAAAAGATGTAGGAACACACCTTATCTTCAAACCCTCACGTGCCACCTTAGACGATATTGCCTTTATGCAAGCAGTTAAAAGCATAAAAATGAACTCACCTCCACTGCATACTCAATGGTGGTTCCGCTACCAATACCAATAACTTGCCCATTCTGATAAGAACAATGACCAGTAAAAGGTGTATTACCTTGAGCCATTCTTCAACGGCTGTTTCACTAGCTTTCCGCTTTGCCTTTTCAATCATAGACATAGCGATAGATCCAGAAGGACGCAACGCTTTTGGAAGGATGTTTTTGATCAAAAGCTGATTAAAAAACAGTTTTCAAAGATTGGGGCTAAAATGAGGAAAATAAAAGGCGTTCTGGAAAAATTTTGTACAATATTACAGCTCATGACGTTAAAGCTGTTTTTTGAAAATGGAGCGCTTCGAGGAAATAGATACATCCACACATACTGTGGAGGCGCTCGCAGTTCGTTATGCTTACAAACTGTCTCCAATTTGAGCTTGACCGTTTGCACCGATGGCATTTTGAGAATACCTGCTGGCGTTATTCTCGTTCGTCCGACTAGGCGTGGTCATTCGCATTTCTAATCACATATAATCGTAGTGTGAGCCATGACATTGTGTCCGCTTACTTATGCTCCACGTTCCGACTACTGTTTTCGGATTCTTTTGTACGGTTCAAATGTTAAAAGCGTTCTCATCAGTATAGATTGATGAGCCCGGTGTTTGTGTACATGTATACCTTTGTTTCTAACACCTTTTTTACATATATATCAGGCACACTTATAGACCGATTTTACTGGTGACTTTGAACACTCCTGTCAACTCAACTCTGTACGGAGGCGCTAACATTACTATTCCACATACTTTAGATATAGGGCCCGTTTTAGGATTCTTGTATTTATAAACGGAATTCTGAAATCATCGTGTCCTACTGACGAAGTTACGTTCGGCCAAATGTTAGCTCGACATCTAAGGAGGTAGTAACGCAGCCTACCTACGGAGCACGGGATTGAAGCGCTTTAAAAAGCCGTTACCAAAAGAGTCAGTTCCTCTGACGGATCTTGCTTGTAACAACCAATCCATAGTTTGCAGCCAAGTGATAAGTGACTGTTTGATTTGTTGGTCCAAATGCAACAGCTCTTAGGATCATCAAACAATGGATAAAAATTCCTCCAGTCTAGAGTTATGGATGCAACGGTTACCTATCTCTCCTTGCAGGGTCTTGAGATCGTGTACGCTCCTCTTGAAAATAAGGCACCGTGACTGATGAACGATACTGGTTTGCCCCAATATGTTGGCGTTTGAGTCCTTCAGTGACATGCAATGTACAATGACATTAGAAACTTCACGGTACCTAGCAGCCCATTTTCCCCTGTTTCCACAAACTAGAACGTGTAAGTATTGCATTGATAACAGTTAAGAGGGGTAGGATAATACATTTGTGGAGTAGTAGCATACGTAGGAACTGTTGTGATTTGATATACGGCCTACGAGCGCGTAAACAGACAACAGAGTAACGGTTAGTGAAACGGTAGATAACGGAACGACGTCCAACAGTAATGAACAACTGACTACGAAGTATGAACGACTAATACGTATCCTCCCGGCCAACTCAACCAACTGAGGCTAACAAACGAACACAGAGAAAAGACCGGCCTCCGGACAGAGCCACCTTACGTCACTCAATCCGAAGACAACATGGTCAAAAACTAGACCACATTTAAAGGGTTTGTGACCAATCAGAAAACAAGGACAGAAATGGACCATACAAAGATCCAGACGGTACAGTGATGCCCCAATTAAAGGACGAACAAGTGGGCGGGAGGCCAGGAATTAGCACAAGGAGGAGAACGCTCGTGAAGGGCGAAGTGTGAAGGCGGGATCCCGGAAGTTGGCACAAAGGTTCAGAACGCACGTGAAGGGTGAAGTGACACAAGACCGTGCCGACTATGAAGGTCACTTCGAACAGAATGAGATAGGTCTTTCCAAAGGCAAATGAAAGCGGTATTTTCGGGGAATTGGGTTGTTCTCCGACAGCAACCACAGAAAGTTATAACTCATTTACATTCAAATTCACCGTCACAAGCCGGGTCCTCAGAACTGG
>LUCH01007084.1:4907-19535 GCA_013368495.1 Paragonimus heterotremus
GTGTTCACATTGCATTGTACACGAAATATCACAGTAATTCCTAGTGAAAAGTATGTCGCCACGGTTGGTGCTTAATTACACATCAGAATTATTAATTCAGCCTGTTTCGCTGATAGTATTTCTGGTGGGAAACGGTCCACGTTGTCACCTGATTGTTTCTACTTACGGTGTGGTGTAAACATGCATCACATGTCCCACCCCATCATTAATAACGTGCGTATTGTTCTGTTTGTTGCTTATTGATCACGCCTTAATGTAGCTGGCCATGTGAACGTGAGTCGATGCTCACTTATCCGACGAAAAATGGCCAACTTAGGTGCCCGTTATTTTTCCGACGAAAATATTGATTCCCACTTCTACCGTTTCAGCTACAACTCCTCTATATTCGGAACAAGGATGCTTATGGTTCCAGTGACTGTTGGTCTATGGTTTCGCCAACTGCAGACTTCACTGATGGATGCCAGTAAGTTATCTCACTTTTTGCCAGTCCATATGCCCCCTGTTCGATCCGGGTGTGTCACCCCTGGGGCTCCAACGCTGTCAGACCACGGGCCATCAAGGTGGCCTGATGTTAGTGACATTTTAGCGCAGGACGTAAGCACTATCCAAGGAAGGTAAATTGTTTAGCGTGTTTGGACTTCATGTTTAGAATACGGAGTTGCAGCCCCGGTGCTAAGGGTGTATGCGTTGATGAGACCCTTCTAGTATCTGCGCTGGACTCAACACCTGGATATGGTGCTATGGATTCTGTCAGAAGGTAGTTTCTTTTAACTGTTCTGAATGTTTGCAGAACTCGATTGAAGCCTCGAAGTGTGCAGACAAGGAGACTGTTTTGGAGCAGATAAACGCAGACCGGTCGCATATTGCGCAGTCGTGATACTCAATGTCAGCTGAGTGACAGCGTCACCAAAGGGGCCGATGTATTCCACAGACGTCGTCGTACGTTGGATGGAGGATCGGCTAGGCCTATTGCTGTGGTCTCTTTGGTGTTTTGGAGACAGCAGTCTTGAGCTGACTCAGAGACCTATGCGCAGTGGAAACAGGAGGAAATGTTTGCAAGCGCCAAGGCTATATTGATCGAGTTGGCACGACACGGCGTTTTGAAGAACCGCATGAATTGCGTATGCCGTGCCCTTGCTATTTTAGTGAGGGATGGTTCTGTGTTGGACATGTGAGCGGCATTATTCCGTTCGAATAGATTCCATTTTTGGAAGTAAACGTCTGACGTTAGAGGAAACCTTCACAATTTTGCTACACTGGTCGTTTAAAATTAGCATAACATTTACAGCCACTACGTTGAAAATAAGCTTCAAAACGGTCGTTGATTTTCATCGTCGCATACGCCCGTAATATGCACCCTAATATTTCATGAAAAATTTGGAAAATCTCTTTTCGCGCCTAAATGGACGTTTCCAACTCGTTTCCGCCTTGAAACACCATACCGGCGAACGACACAATTGCCGAAACCTCCTATCGGTTAGGCAGATGACATGCGAATCACGTTTGAACCCACATTGTACGGTGTAAGGGTACAACTTACTGTTCCTCAATGTCTACCGTATCCAATCAGTGAAAGAGATAACGGTTGCGAAAAAAGTTCCATTTTTAGCAAGCATGACGAACGGACATTACTCACTCACATGCTCACGTACGGCATCATGTTCATGAAGTCAACACTACACGAAACCGCAGCCGAACACCACATGAGCTGCCCTCATTTGCGCAGCCAAAGTATCCATGACAAACGTCTTCATCACAATGTGTTCGTCCATCATTACTCGAAAAAGTTCGAACAGCCTGCACACTAAAACATACTCCTCCTTACAAAAGTACCCGCATACCACGGGTCGGCTGTGGCCCATACAGCCTCTTACAAGCAACTGCTACAACTCCCAGCATGGAAAATATGAAGAAATGTTCAATGACATACTTATACCTGTTTTCGTCGTTGGTGGCATCCATATGCACAACATGCTGGGAACGATGGGATGATTCACTTTGCATTCGCTGGGCAAATCAGACGTGCGTGCATCTGTTGCCTTCATCCCTCATAGTGCGCACCACACCCTTCGCACTAATTACCTACAGCACCTAATCAAGATTCTCTAATGTTCCAATGCCACTGATACATAACAAACTCAGTTGACTTTGCAGGCTTTCACTTGCGGCGGATGTTTCCAAGTCAGCGGTTGTGATGAATTTCCCGTATACATCCACCACATACTGAGTAATATCAAAAGTTGGTGTATCGTATTTAAAAATACTCCTGCATTCGTTCAATTCACTGGCGGTTAATTCACCATTCGTAGGATGGGAATCACGTAGCGGACGACTGAGGTGGTGGTTTTGCTTCAACTCGGAAGAGCTCACAACCAAACAGACATCTCCTCAGACCACGTGAAATCGTTATCTGCAACATGTGTAGCGAGAACTGAGTTGTTAACCCTAACAACGTTTAACCTACTAAACACGTCGCACACCCTTGCATACATTCCCATGTCTTTTATACTTCGTGCAACGATAGCAAATCTGCAGGGTTTTCAGAAACTCGTGTCACCTTACCTTGCCGTACTTCAGAACCGTTTTCGACCTACGGCTCGTCCCACGAACGTAAATAACTATCGCCGCATCCGTGTACCTCTAGTGGTGAAGTGACCTAGAGACAACTCCGGTTTGCTTGTTGTGTGATGTGTAAAATTCTGTTCAAATTCTTGCCTCACATTGTACATAGGACCTTAAGGATCTTTTTCTGCCGTACATTCGCTGCATAAGATCAGGTTTGTTTGTTTGCATGCCTGTTGGCCCAGGCGCACCGAGGACGCCATGCACACTCTTCTGGCTTGCTCGCGCGCTCGATGGTCGGTTCCTCAAGTTCTCTAGCTACTTCTGCTTATCGGTTTCGTTTAGCTTTCATCGAGGCCAATTGTAATTATTGTACATTATGTTTCCGGTCCCCCGCAATTATCGGCATTTTTATTTCGCGTCTAGTTGTCGTTCATTCACCTGAGAAATCGTTAATTTAGTGCGCGTATGCACTAAAATGGCACTCCTGGAATTGTGAGAAAGCGTAAAATCCACAACTGTCAAGCATCGCCTCGAAAGTTGCAATATAGTTATTTCTTACACGTGAGACATGAAGAAAGAAAAGAAAATAAGAAGGAAATGAAAAAATAAAGAATAAATGGATCTCTTCTAAATTATCAAATCTGCCAAACTACTTATCAATAATTCAGTGTCAATGTTCATCGGTAGCATTAGTGGATTCCAGCGTGAACTGATCGAGAAATCCTGCTTGGGCGGTCAATCGGCTGGATCATTTGATAGATCCCAGTTGGATGGGTAACTAGATCCAAATGTGAAGTTTCTGAGCTTCCGGCGTGGCTTCGTAGCTCAGCTGGTAGAGCGCTTGCCGCGTTTGGGCATTGCGTTTCTGTCGCTGGTTAGAATCCAGCCGAAGTCCAGATTTTTCGCAAATGGATCTCTTCTAAATAAAAATAGGAAACAAATGAAAAAGTTACTGCGGCATGCCTGTGTTAACATTGTCATGTGCAATCAACCACAAAAGCATCCATACCGAATTTCTAAAACCATTTACGGTAAGGTCGTCTTTGGATAACGGTCGGTTAAGACAAAGAGACATGGGTCCATGACGCATATTTCTGCGATTTCTATTTCTGCACTAGGTGCCAAGCTCGTAACGCGGTGCCGTTCGTAAAGTAACTTTTATAGCTACGATAACTGAGGAAATCACTATCTACGGCTAGCATTCAATGTTGTCGTGCGGTTGTACTTGAGGGTCTCTCATGTCCGACTCTATAGCGCCTTTACCTGTTGCTTTATTGTCAGTTTATGTGTGGTGAGTAAAGAAATAAATAGTTTTTTTGCTGACTTGTCAATATCTTATTACGACTTCTGATTGGCGTTTAAATAATGCTGGGAAACTTTGGGAGTACCGACCAAAAAGCAAGGAACTTCCTTCAAGACACTACATCATTTTCCACCCTCATTATTCCGGATTAGCAGGAAGTGATAAAACTTTGGCGTATGCTGCCATATATCCCGCTTTCATAGTCTACAGAATCATTCGGTTATTCAAGTTTTCAGGCATGACTTACGCGCGAAAATCATGCCATCATACCACTACCCATAGAACACCTCGACTTTGGCAAGAGTTGGCAGGGAGTCGGACCTGAGTAGGCGTGCAACAAAGGTAAGGGTCAGTCCGACTCTGGCCAAAGTCGTTTCGAAGTAAACCAGAGTCCGTTCCCAGTTATCCAGAGTAGCATATTGGTCGTCCAATTACGCTAACGGCACCTTTCCTACATTTCTGGTTATTTGTTCCAACCACAGAATCAATTCAAATCTCACGTAATCCAACGCGCACAGACTGCTGATATTAGTACGTAGGTTTCACCGACTTCCGTTATAAGCGGCCGATCTTATTTGACGATGACTGGCAAGCCAAATTAATATGATCATTTTGTCCCGAGGCACTTAGTTCGAACGCCCTCAAATGACATTACGCGGACCAGTATGAGAGCGGACAGGGAACGCACGAAATGTCTCACCAAACTGATCACAAAAAGTTTCTACGTGACCGCTGAACACGCAGAAATTTACAGCAAAACGGTAAATACCGTGACAGAAACAAGGCATCCGTATATTTCAGATTATATATCCATATGATAAAGTCCAAGTAGTACCCGCAACCGGCAGTCATCCCCGTACAAGTTTAAGGCACTTTCAAATCCAGCATCTTGCACGCGGCGGACGAGTTGAACATAGAACAGCCTTGAAAACAAAAGTCACAAAAAGAGAGGGAACGGGGGGCAGGAAAAGAAAGAAGAATGGAAGAACACGGAAAAAATAACATTGAAATTTCATAACAAATAAGTTTCTGGGAGAAAACAGGCTAACATGTGAACTCATGGCACGAATCAACAAAAAGTTGTAACAGACTAGTAACAGACAGGGCCCCGCTACGTCAAGAATAAACCTTCATTGAAAAACGCATTGTATGTCCCTATGTGACACTTACAGTCAAACTGCGATTCTGGTAAGTGTCCAGTGCATGTCATTAGTTTCACATTAAAGTTGTCAACATGCGAAATCGTAACACTGGTCAACAAGACCTGCTTGAATGCTAGTCGTAGACCGTGAGTTCCTGAGCTGTCGTGTTGGGGGAAATTTTTTCATGGAAAAGGATAGTTATATTAGCTTGGCATCTTGTGTAGTAAGTAAAATCCCCGAGATTTGCATCATGGACTCATATCTGTTTGTTTTAACCGAACATTAATTGAAATCGACCTCATCGTAATTGTTTTTCGAAAACCGTTATGGCTGCTGTTGCTACGGTCGACTGTGTACTGCAATGTTAACATAAGGATGCCGGGGTTATTTTTAATTCATTTTTTCTTCTGTTCATTTGTTGTTTATTCTATTTTCAGTTGTTCATTTGCTACTTATAGGAAGTTGAATAAATTGCGACTATCAAAACGATGTTTGATAATCGTGATTTCCACGCTTTCCCACAATTCCAGGGGTGTCCGCAGAGGTACACGGATGCGGCGATAGTTATTTACGTTCGTGGGACGAGCCGTAGGTCGAAAACGGTTCTGAAGTACGGCAAGGTAAGGTGACACGAGTTTCTGAAAACCCTGCAGATTTGCTATCGTTGCACGAAGTATAAAAGACATGGGAATGTATGCAAGGGTGTGCGACGTGTTTAGTAGGTTAAACGTTGTTAGGGTTAACAACTCAGTTCTCGCTACACATGTTGCAGATAACGATTTCACGTGGTCTGAGGAGATGTCTGTTTGGTTGTGAGCTCTTCCGAGTTGAAGCAAAACCACCACCTCAGTCGTCCGCTACGTGATTCCCATCCTACGAATGGTGAATTAACCGCCAGTGAATTGAACGAATGCAGGAGTATTTTTAAATACGATACACCAACTTTTGATATTACTCAGTATGTGGTGGATGTATACGGGAAATTCATCACAACCGCTGACTTGGAAACATCCGCCGCAAGTGAAAGCCTGCAAAGTCAACTGAGTTTGTTATGTATCAGTGGCATTGGAACATTAGAGAATCTTGATTAGGTGCTGTAGGTAATTAGTGCGAAGGGTGTGGTGCGCACTATGAGGGATGAAGGCAACAGATGCACGCACGTCTGATTTGCCCAGCGAACGCAGATTGAACAAGTCCGGCTCTTCCCGGTTCATATGTGTACCTCACGTTTACAGTCTTTTAAAATGCTTAGTACTCATTTTTTGAACAACGGTTGGAGTTTCGAAATCATAATCGCATTTTCCCGCCTAATCACGTCCGGGTTTGAGTTAAAGCGTACGTTTCAACTTCCGCGACATCGAATATAATTATGCATTGCCACCAATTCTACGAAATAACGTAAAATTCTATTTTCCGCTATTTTCCCATTAACTATTATGACACTGAATTTCCGCACATTCCTTCCTCACTTTTTCAGAGGGAAAAAGCAAAAATATTTACGGCCAACAGAAGTTGCAGTTTGCTGGAACTGAAGCATGTCACAACCTTCCAACAATTTCAGTGGCTGGAAAATATTTTCTAACTAAAATATAACAGAGATATTCATGGTCTACCAATTACAATCAGCCAAGATCTGCAGCAGACAGCGCTTCACTATGTCAAAAACCTTGGGTGTATTTTCCCCTGGTAGACGTTGTACACGCAGCGGCTGCAGTGTTTCCCGAAGTCATCAGGATTCATTCCGATGCAATTCCCTCGGGCTATTCAACTGTACTTTATTAACTTGAGTAAAGGAGCTAATATCGCACAAAATTGGCGGTACTTGTACGTGGTGGGTTAAGTTCAACCAACTCTATCTGCAAATCAACAATACACCGCACCTGTTCATGTTTTCTTTTGGTCCCCTCTACTTGTCTTTTCCCTGCGTCTTCCATGAATCAATAGATTCTTACCATTTTGCGATTGGTATCTGAGTATGTGCGTTCTGATCTTCCATTGTACCTGTCGTCGATCCTTTAGAAACACCTCATGACGAAATGTTTCACGTTTCCTTCACTTTCTTTGGTTTAGTTTCGACCTCATAAAGCGGCGTCATTTAGAGGATTAGAACAGAAACCTATCACCCATAATTAGCTGGGAAATGTTAGTGGCCATCAGGCGACACTTTCCGTCCGTCCACAACCAGTTTACCTCTATCGCCAGTGACTTACTAAGCACAGTCACATATCTTTCGTGTGCGCTCACCAACTGTGTGCTCCCGGTGAACGACTGCAAGGGTGCGAATCAGCGAAAGGAAAATAATAATCAACATAATCATTATGACGGTCTGCACGCAGCAAGAACTGAAAGTAAAAAGGCTCATTGGTTGCTGAAATTTAAAGAAACACAGGGGGCTAGCAGTACACTCTCACCCTGTTGGACATAATGAGGTTGGAACTGTTCCAGGAAACCATGGTATTTAAAAGTACTGTGCCCATCGCCTGCAAAATCTTTGTAGACTTTTCGTCATCCAGATCATTATTCATTTCTAGAAGAATCTCCGAATCTCATACTGGCAAGTGAAGTTTGCCGTGGCTGAATAACAGCGTTGGTTTCGTCTGCTGTTGATACAGAACATCACATTATTCATCATGTCCTTCAGAGTTACCAGCCTGTCCAGCAGCTTGTACGGCAATTCCTTCAACCCCTCTCTTGTCGGTTCCGAGTTCTCATATCGGTTTTTCAAACGGTCGTCGGTTGCTACAGCCACTTAGTTATTTAGCAGACGGAAGTGACGGCCCGGAAGAAACCACCGGTACGATTCTTGGAAGTGAAACACTTCTGGGATGCACAAAACATACATTAAAGAAGTCGTAAGGAACGAGCTGCTTTAATGATGTGATCAACAGTTCCAGATCAGCGGCCGTGAGGGACTTCGCTTGAATACAGGACAATCTTACTGTGTCAGTGATAGACGAGGCTAGTGCAGTAGTATTTACTATATCGACTGAATGGCACATTGCCAGGAGAACTCACATGAACCGTGCAGATCGCGCATCTCCTCAACAGATAGGACTGGACATGTCCCCCACCACTTGGTCACCTTCGTCACCTTCGCTTTGAAGTAAACTACAAAAATATGGACTACAAGGTTTTGTTGATGAACTACCTTTACTTTCCAAGATGGTACGGATAGTACCGAAGAAAACACCAACAGTACTGATGCCACGTATTGAACGTTCAGGGCGTATTAGACGATATTTAGTGGTACGGCAATATAACCTTCGAGCAGAACTCATGGTGCATCAATAGTGCATTAACAAGAAGGTCTAAGGGTGTATGAGGACCAACAAATCAAAAATAACCTAGTAATTAACATAACCGGACAACTCTAGGTGAAAATTACAGTCTTTACTTCAGTCTTTAGTAAGTCTTTATTTAATAATAAATGTGTCATATAACGTCCACAATGAAGGTAATTTGACGTGTTATTACCTACAACTATCCGTAAAACACTACAAAAACAATAACATGAAAAGCAACTAAACAAGCGGTAAGTGACAATCAAATAACTCAGAGCTATCAAGCTAGCCTGAATGAACAAAACTACTCTAAAATAACACACACCCAACCTGAGGTCATATATATCTATTGCGGTGAAACCTACAATTCTTAGGTTATTCATATGCACTATTCAACGATAAAATTGGTTCCACCGAAGTTTGTCATTTTTGGTTGGCCGACGCCTGGCCAACTCTTGGTTAACCTGGCCGAGTCGCTCACGTGTTTACCGGGTAAGCAATAACTATAACTGCTCTCATGTTTACCGGAATTAAATACGATTTGATAACACAATTGCTGCACCTGGAATCTAGGGTTATTCCACCACACGGCATCCGGTAACAAATTGTTTCTTTTAGTTCCATTCAGATGGAAAAGTGGATGCGTTTGACTGGCGAAGAAGATATGCATTCAACTAAAGATAACGTTGACATGTCTGATTTGTGTGGCTTATGGAAGCTTCATTGAAACCATATCATTCACTTGTGGTAGATGTACGGTTTTTTACGAATATATTGAGCAACAATCCAAAATAACAAAGGCAAGAGTGGACCACAATGCCACGGTACCTATTGGTCTCGATCGACATATCGTTTCAGGAAATCCATTACAATTTGGTGCCGAACAGGGAAGCAGGGGCTTTTCGGGAAAACAACAGGTTCAACATCAGTGGGAGCGAGCCGAGCTCCAAAAAGATGATGCATACAACAGACGAACAAAATACACTAACTGGAAACTAGCTATAGCCAGTGCGAATATATTCGCACAACTATCAGTGTCGTGATTAACAAAACCATCTGGATTTAGGCTCAATTAACGCTCGGAAACAGTAGAGGTTGATTAGGGAGGAGTAAACGCTTGAGGGGGGAATTAGGTTGGTTCGGATTTTCACGATTGAACTTCAAAAGTCGATAAATTATATACCATCTGCCAGGTCTATTCTTCGATAATGCGGTGAAACGACTCTATTCATGTAAAGTTCCGCTGGTAATCGACTTGAAGCTGCTCTTTATGCAGTAAACCCAATCATTTGTGGAATATCGTTAAGTCCACGGACTATACGTGATCTTTGAAGACCGTGCTATAACATAATGCTTCTCAAGTGATTGTAGGTGCATCTTGGATCTCACAATTGCCCGCAACAAGTGCAGAAGAAGCACTAGTTTAGAGATGGTAATAGTTGACGAACTAGGTATTAAAAGTGATATATTACTGGTCGTGTCACTTAACCACTTGTTTGTTTTACCAGGGCGATCATCGTTCATTAAGAGTTTTGTCCTCCGGAGCCTCTGGGAAACCATGTAAGTGAATTTGTTCAGGAAACTGGAGAAATTGTTATGAACGAGGTCAACTCACAGGATCCTGGAACAACAGTTTATGACATGCTTTTTTTCAGCCACTCGTAAAACAACCGTTCTTTGTTTTATACGAAGAGTAAACCATCACACAGACCACTACAGGTGTGAAAGATGCACACAGAAGGGTACAGCTCCGCAAAGTTGAATGATAGCCCTCGCTATATTCTCAGACCGACTACTGACCGAGTTCACGTTTTCAAGGTGACCAGAAAGTACACCTCCCTTCAGGTGAATTCCTTTGGCAAAATTACTCGTTGGTATGACGCCAAACATTCATTTAATCGCATGCACCCGATAGTCTTGGGCGTGTTTGAGCGGCCAATTCGGATGTGACTTTCTTCTGATGCTACGTTTGATGTTTGTCTTTCATCGAGTGGGCAGAGGACATCAAGGTCAAATTGTCTGTGATATTCATAATTCCCACAGTTGCATTTCCTTAGAGGCGCTCTTTTGCTTTGTCTGTGAGGCGGCAGTCGACTGAATCCTGGCACTCTCATCCGTATTCAGACCCAGTTATCTTACGGAAGTGTTTAGGAGACGGTTGCCACAAAAACCCTCTGAGCCTATTCCTCTCCGTATGCTCACAGATTTATCATTTGTTCACAATGCCTGTTGTTCAATACGAAAAGCCGTTAAGCAGACAATCTTTTTACAAGGCCATGTCGGTTTCCTATAAAGTGCACTGCTCGTTGCATTCGTTTGACAAGGTTAAGCGAAGTGGCGCGTTCTTGATCATCTTGACCACTAATCTTTGAACGCTCTGCTTATACAGCTAAGCGAGCGGTTTTGCTGCCGATACGTTCGCTGGAGACTTCAACTGGAAATGAACATGGAGAATTGCGCACAGCTATTTGGTGCCAACCGATGTTTTGCAGGGAAGATGGGGGGTATCTCGGTTTTGATTGATCTCCTGGTAATAACAGTACTCTGTTACTTTCATCGCGATTGGTCTGAAGGAGTTAATTTGCGGTCAAGTTTTTCAAAGATTGCATGCATAATAGTTTGAAATATTACGATGCGCATTGTATATTGGTAGCCATAAGGTTTTAGAATATTTTTCAAACAATTGGCAATCTGGATCACATTCTGCGCTGACAAAGATCCTTCAAACTACTGCCAGAGATATCTGCTCCGTTTGGCTTTCCACAAACCTGGTATATGGTGTGAAACCTGCGATCTTCAGAATGACACCGCTTCCACGCTCACGAAGTAACTATTAACAAAGTGGATTTCTTATCCCAGCAGTATCCCAGATGATTTACGCAATACCGTTCCTTGAGATATCGTGATGTTGTTCCGCTGGGCAGTGAACATTGGTAACGTCGCATTTACGCGTTATTTGCAAACGTGCTACATGAGCCTCGAGCTAACCAAGACTCTGCAATCGCATTAACTGTTGAAGTGATTGCGTGCATTGAGCATGTGGTGGCAGTTGTGTGTACTGTAGAATGATGACGAAGTATGACTTCATTGATCAGACGTTGAAACGTCTGTGTAGTATTGCGGAGATCAAAAGGCGTGCGCGGAGACTCGAACAGATCAGATGGAGTGCTAATAACTTTTTCGAACATATCCTGCTGTGCTACCGGTATCTGGTATTAAATGCGGACGAGGTCGATTTTGATAAAGACCGTTTTTTGCCTGCAAGGCTGACAGTCAGATCGTGGGCGTGTGGCACGGAGTAACTATCTGGAATGACACTGTTAAATCCACGGTGGCTTCCGCAACGACGCTAATCGCTTTCCGTTTTGTAGGCACCATGAGCTATCGAAAGAGTGGATTACACCTATATCCAGCATATGTTAAAATTCGGCACCAGCAACGCTCAATTTGTTTGGGGCCAGTCTCCGCGGTTGTTGAAAAACTTGTGAGCCTTTCGTTTCGATGTGATGTACCACTTCCATAACGACGACCGGTAGCTAGTTAGATGTACGAGCCAAGTCCGTGAATTCACGTAATACCGCTCGGTATCTATCATCGCCGCTCGGCTCAGCAAGCAGTAGGCTGAGAACAGCCGTCGAGAAAATGGTCCCCATGGTGAATATAATCGTGAGTGTATCTATGAGCTTGCGATGGCTTGCGTCGACAGCTAACCCAAAATGCTTCAAGAAGTCCATGCCCAAAATGTCATCTGGTACATCCGCTATAATGAACACCTGACGGAACGCACACCGTAGACATACATCCAACGTGGGGGAGCGTGTGCCAAAAGTACGTACTGAGGTTCAATTGGCGGTCTGGAGCTCTAAGATTGTCGAACGAGGCGCCTCCTCTTTGCTAGGCGGTATGACACTGACTTGGGCACAGGCGTCTACTAGAGGACGCAACCTAGAATTTCTATCGCGTGTAAAAATAAGCGATTAGGAGTAGGACTGCCAACAACAGTTGTCGCCATTACTTGCTGGCACTCGCGTTTCCCGAAGCGGTTGAGAAAGTGCACAGCTTAATGCATTTCCGTGTCTTGGTCCCGAATCTGTGGTGGTACCAGCAGTATCCAGTTCTTGAAAGCGACCTTAAACGGCTACGCCCTCCGGAAAAGGAAGCGAGATCGAGAGGCTTTGAGGGCTTCAATTTTAAGACACAGTCCTCTGACGTATGCTGCTAGATTGGCGGTAGTTCTTCCCGCATATACCTTCACTTCATGCACTTTGCTGTTAATGTGCCCAGCGACTGAGTTGGCGGTTCCTGTCAACTCACCCAGCGAACTTTTCGTTAGGAATGGAGGAATAGTTGCCTACAGGTGGTCGGGAACCCTGTACATCCAGATGCGGAGTATGCGTTTGTCACTGATCTTATGGTTTCTCCCGCTAGCTTGAATTATCTAAGCAACTGAGATGGAGTAAGATCCTTAGCGGAGACATCTGAACACCTGATACAGTCGTCCCTCTACCGATGCGATGACACGCTTTAAGAGCGCGTCCTTCAGTTTGTCATAAGGGTTGTCCTCAGGCGGCTTGACTACTGAAGCCCTGTCGTAAGATGCAGACGATATAGGCAGCACAGTAGTCAATTGTGCGAATATGACAGTCTGCATAATCATGTGTACAAACTGGAATTGTAGCTAGAGCTGCGCCAGCCAGTACTCTGTATCGTCTGGAACATAGATTGGAACACAAAAACTGAGGACGGATGCACATGCGCCTACTTCGCCAAGCCCCGACTTGGGTACTAAGATAGCTGACTGCATCATTAAAATGTACATACTGGGTTTTGAACAAATATAAGTGGTGGAAAAAATAGTGCATTTGGATCAAGAAATTCATAGTTATGCATAACTCCATAAGCCTACACAAATACGAAAGAAAAGATGAAACATGGTGCACATAACGGGTTGCAGTAAATACCAGAAGGTAACAAAACTAAGTTATGGAGCAGGTTCAACAGTATTATGAAACTGGTTTCCTAATTCGTTCGCTCAAAATTCACCCAGTAAGATGCGAACGCGAATCGGAAGTCGTCTTGAGAAAACGGCGAGTCTGCAAACAAACTTTATTTAACTATTTACTCACCACAAATAGACTGACCACAACGCAACAGGTAAACGTGCTACGGAGTTGGACACGAGAAACTCAAGCACAACCGGACAGCAGCCGTCAAGAATGACGGATATCAGTGGAACTCAAGTCGACCTTCAGAACTCAGACAAGCGACAGACTGGTTGAGCGGCATTTCTAACTGAGGCATATAAAACGTTGTCCCAGTGAACGCAGCCTACAGTGTTAAAAATGTCCAGGGTTTATTATACAGTCACGAAAACGTCGGCGATACATGGGCTAACATATTAACAGTTCGTTACCCTCTGGAACGGAATCAAGAAGGCAGTCCTTGTGAGACAAAGCAGAAGTCAGTTTATTGAGTTTCTATTGGCTATTTTGTAGACAATACATATCAATAAAATGAAGAATTACAATTAGTGCTGAGGCCTTGGCTTCCCAATTAGTCGGCTAGATTCCACATGCCGTTCGTTTGTTTTAACGCGCGACGCACTTAGACAACTCGTTTAACTGCGATGTTCGTTATAACAAAATCCGATGCTACGGTAGCGTGCCATTCTGATTAGTCCCCATGCCTACATACCAGTCTGCTGGCGTTGTCAAAACTGATTGGCCGTGGCCTTTTGCGAATCACTGGTTAACTTCGTATCGATGAGTTTGTCCAATCCAGTCCCCTTTGCACAACACTATTTTAGGTCCTATCAATTTGCGGTAAATTTACATGCACAGGCTAATGTGAACGGGCACCGTGTGACTAGTAGTGAAAATCTCTCCTCGCGGGGGGTTTAAGATTTTGGGGACGTTTTAGATTACCTCACTGCAAAAGGCCTACCTGCCTTCATTTGTTTTTTTCTTTAGATGGTCCGGCAATTGTGTCGTTTGCCGGCATGGTGTTTCAAGGCCGAAACGAGTTGCAAACGGCCATTCAGGCGCGAAAAGAGATTTTTCAAATTTTTCATGAAATATTAAAATGCATATTGTGGGGGAAATATATAGATTTTATCGAGTATAACGGTTTTGTTGCAAGAAGAAAAATCAGCTGTATCTAAAAATCGCCCATATTTGCACTTTTGTTGAAAAGAAGGTGTCACCAGTTTTCTCGATAAAAGCGTAGTGTTGGCTTTCCTAATCGATGTTACGTTCTGAAAATGCTTCCAACGGAATTTTCGTGGTGGAATACACCCGTCTACTTCGCGGAAACGCTCAATTTTGCGCGGTTTTGGCGA
>LUCH01007085.1:4762-15953 GCA_013368495.1 Paragonimus heterotremus
CTCAAGCAGTGTAGTGTAATTTCGGTGATCAACTGCAAATTCAGCTAAGAGATCGAGTAATTTCAGGAATCAATGCTGCTTGTCTTCAACAAAAGTTGCCACTACTGAGAAAGACATCTTTCTAATATGTCAGAGCTTTGTGTAAACGATTTCAGAATGTAAAGTCTGCGGTGAATGAAGAACCGGCTGTGTATCATGACGTCAACATTGCTGGGAAGAAGTCACACCAACAAAAGCGGCCGTGCGTAAAGGTAAATTGTCAGAGATGTACGGCAGTCAAACCACCTTATTTCAATCCGTATTCTGTCCAGCACTGAGATAACCGCACGTCATGTGACCATAAGCATTCTCGACGTACATGTCCATTTCGCGATTCCAAATACAATGGATGTAGCAAGGTAGGTCATGTTCAAGCCGTCTGTCCTAGTTCGAAAACTTGTTCAGTCTAGACATTTCCAGAAGAGCAAAGTCTCTTATCTGACTTTCAATCCATTACTCTCTTACTGTAATTTCCACTAATTCTGTTGATTCTACGCACCGTATAACACGTAGTTTTACAACTAACGGTAGTCTCGAACATTCCTTTATTTTTGACATCGGTAGTGTTGAATCTTTTACTTCTATTGATTGCATGAAGCGGCCGGAACCTTCGAATATCTTGAAGCTTACTATTTTGCCTGACGAAGGTATTGCTGGACAAGCCTTACCTGTTCTTGACGAATGTGAAACTTCACTCGCGGATACGCAGTCCGTCAATTATATATGTTCATTTTTTGTTATTAGTTCTGGCTAATCTGTTAGTGATTTTATGTGCATGGAGAGAATGAAGGTGTATTTTGCATTTTCTGATGAATCTGCTGAGGCTGAATGTTCCTCTTCTTAGTTTGTTTCAGATGTGAATTTAGTTACTGAAGAAGTATCTACAACTGACTCGGTGCATACAAGAACGTCTGATCGTGTGAAGAAGGAGCATCATCATCATCATCATTTCCAAACGGACTTCCATCTGAACTGTGGCGAGTGTAGTGAGTGTAATTCATAACGGAACATCGCGTGCTATTGTTGTTCCATTGCATAAATAATTATATTCTACAGATATATATTACATCACGGTTTTGTTGGCTAGGCTGTTGCGTTTTTACCAGTGTGTGCAAAACTATCTCTGAGTTTGAGATTGGTACATTTTCGACCACTTACGATTGACCAACTACCACAATGTTCCTCAAAATAATTTTGTTTGGACTGACTTACATGTGCGAACTCTGTGTGTTCTGTTGAATTTTCTGTCTTCTGATACAGTATTACGTATGTTTTCTCTAACGTAACCATCCACATTGATTACGAATGCTTCGCCAACGGGTTTTGAAGTTGTGCTAGAACAGGGGTATCACACTCTTAGTTGAATTTCTAGATGCCTCAGTTTTCCAGAGCGTGGATATGCGCAAACACAAAAATATGCATTAGCGGTTTACTGGGCAATCACCAGACTTCTCAAGTGCCCGTTCAAAGTTCATTTCACTATGGCAACTGGTTATGTAGCCTTTAAATTCATTTAGAATGTTGGGAAGTCTCTTGCAAAACATTCCATGACAATGGTTCAGTGATGAATTGTTGCTCTGGTTGCGTAGTAGTACAACAGCCACCATCATAGTTCAAAATTCTTTCCTCAGACTGACTATGCTGACTCCGGAGAGGATGGTGATTCAGACTGTTTGTTGACTCGGCCACTTCCGGTTTCCCGTTCTGACTTGGCTCGTGACACTTGGGAATATTACCGTGCAACTGTCACTTCATTGCCTAATGGTTGGAACTGTGGTGTCTGGCAAAGATTTCCTGAATTCTACAAACGTTAAGTTGAACCCTTTGTTACTTCCGATGAATTATTGTGCCTTAGTGACAGAATTCTTATTCCTCCCACATTACGATCAGCTGTACTAGAGGATTTATATTTCGGTCATTTGAGAATTTAGCTGATGAAATCTTTGGCCTGTCTGACTTGTTTGTGACCAGAATTAACTGAAGATCAGTGCAACATTTCTAAACGTTGTGCTCAGCATATACACGGATAGCAACCACGACCACCAAAATGGACACCCTGGCCAATGACTTATGAAGCCTGGCAACGAATACATGCTGACTATTGTGGTCCAATTTTGAAAAAACTATGCATTGATTATCCTCAGTTCATATTCACGTTGGGCGGATGTTTATTTTATGCAGTCGTCAATTGCGGACTTCACTCTGATTGCATTATGAAATACGTTTAGTTGGGAAGGAGTACCATGTGCGATGGGTATTTACATTGGCACTGATTTAACTGCTCAGAAGTTTGCAGACTGGCTGAAAAAAGTAGGATGTTGACATCTGCTCACTGCACTGAGACATTCTCAATCCATCGGGGCCGCTGAAAATCTTGTGTGTATTTTGAAAAGTGCGACCAAATCTATCAGGCGAGCTAATTTCGAAGAATTGGAAAATGGTGGGGATAACTTCTTGCTGCAATAGTGAAATTCGGAACATTCAACAACTAAGAGACATCCTGCCAAAGTGTCCAAATGGTCCATTCTCAAAACGACTTGTTAAGTTTGAAATCGGCTGAAGTTGTGCATCATCGCGGCATTGACCTCCAATCATCCCGAGTAATTGTGCTCAATAACCTGGTTACTCGAATGGTGCCCATTTTACATAGCTGTTTTTATATTGCCAGCTGCTCAGCGTTTTACCATGTGTGTCAATGACACCGAGCGATTAGATTTGCATAACGTAAGCGCACTTACCTAAATGGTCCCTGCATTATTGTCGATGGACCTATTTATGTGATTTGCACACCTCCAATTTTGGCCGACTAGGAGAAATTCAGCTAATTATTGTGCAGTTTTCTAAAAGAAATCACAACGGAACTGTATACTGGTCTTCTTACTCAGCCTGCATAATGTAGCTGTGACACACTAATGAAGGTGTAGTGAAAAGGATAACTCCGTCACGAAAACTCTGCCTGTAACCGTTTACCAGTGGATTACAGCTAAGCCATAAGCATCCGTCTAGCTTGCTTTGGAAGATGCGGAGACTTCTTGGCGGCCGTCACATGGATGAGTCAACTTTACGAAAGTTATCGGTGCAGAGACTGGTTGAGACAGTCTAGGCTACTGTATCCGTGGTCCACTCTGCACCACTGATCAAAGCTCACGAGATCGCCGACCAAGTCCTTAGCAATGTCACTACCTGACGAACAAGCGTACCCACTAACAATTCGGTGACTGAACAGAGAGTTGGTTCTAACTGAGTTCATCTTGCAGGGATGAAGCATTGTGGACAAAAGCAGCCGTTCTAAAAGAGGCTTTGGTAATATGTCTTGTCTGCTGTGACTTCCAGCGTCAACTCACTTTAGAACCAACAGCCAGCCAGTATTGACTAGTATATTGGCCCTTGGAGAATTTGAATTTTTCATGGCCTGTGTTGAAGACACGCTGGAACTCGGGATTATCCTTCCTTTGGATAGTTGTTAGGCTTCATCACTACATCTGGTTCTTAAAATTCCATTGACTGATCTGTTTCTGGTAATTACTGCGTCCTTAGTAGAAAAAAGTCAATCATACATACCTGGTTTCTCACATGCACCATTTTACAATCTGTCTTGCAGGCAAAATCATGTATTCATATATGATCTAATTTGAGAGCACTACTACGACCCAACAGACGATGAAGATATGCTTGGAACCGTTGTTACCACTTCGTTTAGTTTATTCCAATAATTGCAAATGTCAACCGGATTGAACGTAGTCTTCCAGACGTTTCGACACATCATCGACGGAGTCGCCTATGGTCTGGACCTCATTTACTCAAACCTCTATGACATTTTAGTTGATAGTTCGTCTGGGGAGGAGCGTCTTTCCAACTCACGTAGCGCATCAACATGGATGACTCAACCTGGTCAAATGGTCAACTGGACAAAGCACGAACTAGTGCACATACAACATTTTCGTTTGTACTTGCACTAGAGTGACGATGCAATGGTACAAGCAATGAGAACCAAACACGAAATGAAAATGCGAGTAGACGGTTGATTCTTCGTGTATTGTACAATAACTATAGCGGGTCCTGTGAAACGCTATACAGCATCGATCCGCAGCGAGGACTACGGAGGACCAAAATCCAGCCGTTAATTACATAAACAAGCCGGAATGATGTATAGAGTCACTGGTGCAAAGAAGCTAACGAACGTGCAAATAAACAAACATAATCTTGCGAAATAAACTGACAGCAGCCGATCATGAGTAAGAAGATATGTGTAATGTTTGCTCAAGGGACAACAGGCAGTCCGTGGTAAACTCCAAGCCCCCACATTGTTCCCTTTCGGATGGTACCCGGTATGGAGCCCTCTTGTCTGCGTGAGGACCAAATGTGACCATCCACCTTTGGCCTGAACTGATCCATGCCGTACCAAATGACGTACGATCAGGACGTATTTCATACTGCATTTTCCAGACATCGTGGGTGCATGAAAAGTAGTGTGAACAATTCCTAGCTGGCCCTCTTTCAATCTTTCTTTATTACGCTACTGGCATTTAGGTTCTGATGCTAGGGTTCACACAATTCGCACGGATGGTGTCCTTGTTTTCAGGCTTGATCGACCTTGGATGCGGACGAGTAAACAGGCATGCAGGACGGAAAGAGGTGAGTTTATGCAAGTGGATAAATAACAGACCCTCATGGTAGAGAGCTTGGAGTGAGAACATGAATCAAACGCCCTTCTAACTTTAAAAACCGCTTTCGGCCGTCTGATGTTTTTATAAACCGTTCGATCTATTTTTCGTCTTCTTTTGGGTTCTGAAGTTAAGGCAAAACAAGATAATTCGAAAACCTGATTATCTGTGAGGCGTTTAGAGCAGTGCACTCTCCGACCGTAAAATTCCAGTCGTTTGCTATTGTTTGTTTCTTATACCTATACTTGTATACATATATGGACACAAAAAGGCAAACAGTGTAACACCACTTTCTCATCTCTAAACTCATGAATTCTCCAGTTAGTTAATGCATTGGCATGTTCGCTGCCCAGATAATATCGTTCAAGATAGTGTCTACTCGTAAATTAACGATTCGTCTTCCATGGTTCTATTGTCAGTGATAGGAGTAACGAAGGGGGCAAAGTTAAAAGTGACGGCTTCGTAAAATACTGACCTTCCCTAAACTATTATTAAAGTTACACACTAAAAAATCTGCAAGGAGGAAAGACGTGGAAGAACGTATTTTAGAAAGGTGAGACAAAACTAGACCACAGGGGCTGTAAGTGTGTGGCGAAACGATTACCATATATGACCAGCAAGACGCAGAGCGTTTCAGACGAGACGGTCATATATGACAGTCAGGGCGTCAGAGCGAATCCCGTTACAGTTCAGATGGCTTACCGGAGTTAGCCGCACGACTGCAATCTGAATGGATCGGTCGAATAACACGGACCAATCCAACCAAATCTAAATCGATTGATTTATATGGTGAGAAGCGCCCCTCCAAAAGCACCGGTCGACTGTTCTGATGAAATCTGAAATATCTTGTTCAAAACCTTGATGTGATCAGTCCAAAATTCTATTATCGTGTAACTCCAATCGCCAACAGCACACGCCATTTTATAATCCCCTACCCGAAATGTAGAGAGTCAGTGTAATTCATACTATGATTTCTGACTGAAAACTGTGCAGCGGCCATAAGAAATATCAGTTTTCTTAGTTGCAATTCACTTCACATATTAGAAACTGATGTTTGACCAGCGTTTACTTTAATCAACTTTGTTAGTTCCATTTCACAGTCAGCATTGTAACTCTCTTTGTGCCTCGCTAGATTGAGACATTTTACACTGTACACCCCTTCCTCCAGATTTGATAACAATACACGGGGTAACGTCTGCCGTTCGCAATACATTAATGGGAATTAGAGAGGTTATTACCTTGTTGCGTTTTCCAGATATGTTTCGTACTCCCGAGGAACAAAATGTAACGTGTAATGTATAAACTGCTCTTTTGGAAAACGATGCACAAGAACCAACGGTTTGTTTCAAACTACTTGCTCCAGGATACTGCGAAATGTAGTGTTCATAAATTTGCTACAGGTTTTAGACCTTTCCGAGTTTTCGAAAATGGGATGGCGATATAAAACATCGAAGACTTTATGACTGGGTAGAATCGTGGTCCACTTCTAGTGGCGAAATGAATTATCTAAAGACACGTTCAACTTATGCTTTCCCCCTTCGATATATTACTTGTGTGTTTAACATAATGCTCGTAATGACTTCACATTCAAACACTGCGTAGATATGCGTGATTGATTTGAAAAAATGTTGTAAAACTAGGCTTGCCAGTCAGCCCCAGCACTGAACGGAACTGAGGACTTGCTGAATTAGTGAGGTTTTAGTACATATGTAACCTGCATTTAAAAATGCTTGTGTGAAATGAAAATAGAATCGTAGGATATCCTCACCAACTTTAGTATCAATGTAGTCAAACAATCTCAGCGATGTGTTTAACATGCTTTTATCAGGTTCACTGAGAAGAACACAGAGTTACGAGTACCCTGTAATACTTAACGTTTCAACCAACTCGAGTGAACTTTTCAGGAGTGTTGTAATCAATTACAACACAAACCTCTGTTCCTGAAATTCTGACTTAGAATTGAGTCAAAAAACGGTCCACGTCTAACTAGTTTTATGGAGTTTGACGTTCGGTTTTCTGTTATTCATTAACAACCATATTTTGGATTGGTCTCGCGAAACGTTGTATTGGAATATCCGCTATTTTGTTTGTAAAAGAAAGAATAATCAAATACAGCTGTTTTTCACATACTCTTTGAAAAGTAATATATTTAAACACACTTGAACCGACGTTGTTGGTACAGCAGTTGTGTTTTTGGATTTAAGTTAACGTAGGTTACATCGTGGAATTACGTCAGCCAACACCAGATTGGCTTCACTATAAACTAAGCCGTCGTGTTAACTGGGTATCCGGACTGGCTAGTGCAATGTCACCGGGCCGTCCTCAGGTTACGGATGAAGGAAGGTTTTTCTGTGTGGAAGTTAATTTGTGAATAGGCGAGATTATCTCGGTGAATAAACAGTCCTAATCAACGAGCAACCAGAGATTTCGTGAGTACGCTTATCAATCTGCAGGGATTACAAAAAATGGAGCAAAATTACCACGTGGGTTACGTACTGGATTGCCTTCACTATAAAACAGGCCACAGTGTCACGGATAAAAGTTGCATCACTACCAGAGCTCACTGGCTTTTGACTTCCCGAATCTGATCACCTGTGAAATGTTGTGCATGTTCTTTGATGGTAGTACGTTAATATGAATCGTATTCTACTAGAAGCGCGTTTCAGTTATCAAAACGAGGTCACGCGAGTTCTCAGACAACCAGACATTTATCTGAAGTGCTGTATATTCGGCGTGCGAATACCGTCTACCTTTGGCCAGGTCGTATGAATAACCCTTTCAGTCGTCCAGTTCCATCTGCATTGGAGGTATAACGAATGTTTTAATGAATTGACCTCATTCGTTTGATGTATTCCATACGTTGAACACCCACCCACCGTAACAGGATTTCATAATTTGGACGAAACTCATGTGTGGAAACTCCGTGCCTGCCAAAATTCAGAAGACACGGTACATGTTGAGCTATGAAGTCACGCCGGAGGTCAGAAATATCACACTTTTGCTTAGTTTCTTGCCAACTCCACTGTGTCATATGGAATCCACCAAACCGTCCAGGTGATCGATTACCTTGGCATAAGTTTTCAAACAGTTTACACTAAAATATACCAGCTTCACCGTTGTACGTTTAATTTGTATTAATCAAGAAATGTGGCAGTTTTCTTCAATCAGATGAGGCCCAGTAGATGTCACGTCTTCGTACACCGCCAGATGTTTAAAATCTGCCACTGACATAAAACGCTGACAATTTTTCCTTTATGGAAACCAAGTGGGAAACGTTCTTCCTGAGACTGTCTGTGGAGAGATTATGTGTCCAAATATTGTCTGAACTTCCTGAAAGCAAGCTGACTTTCGCCATTTAACATAGTTAGGGATTATGGCAACGCGCCGCTGACCTTCAAAATCTCAGCTAGGGGTAACAAAATTGCCCAGTCTTTAATTCCTATCCCAAAGCTTCAATGAAAATGCTTTTGAACAACGCCGTAGCAAACTGCGGATATGATGGTACTCAGAAGTTTCCAGTTCTTAAACACTGAACCTAAATAGATGGTGAAGACAAGTGTAGTGGACAAGTGGGTATGCGCTAGACCCTCGTCCACTAACGGTACCAACGGCAGCAACCAAGAGGAAATAGAAAAGAATCGCGTGGTGTGCTACAGCCCACTTGGCGGCACTCAGAATCGCGCCAAGCGAAAAGTGCGCGGAAGATTCGAGTGCGTTAAACGACCTTGAAGAATGAAACAATAATAAATGAGTCGTTAAGAAAATGGCAAAAATTCGCTGCGTGCAATTAACTGCACGACTGAAGGAAGTGACACTGCGTTCGTAGTAGTCCTCCTACTGCAAGCGTACACAGAATCATGCGTACAGTACAAACAAGCAGGAAAACACGGTTGCAGCCGGGGTTCTTGGAGAAGCCACACGATCGCCGGTCACTACACGAGCTATTACCTACGCTGTTTTGTGGGGAACCCAAACTCTTTTCTTCGGCTTGATACAATCTTTGTCTCTCTGATTAAAAATTGGTGTTACAAGATTTACAGAGGTCTACCATTATTTACCTTTGATGCCTAGCCATTGAATGCAGTGAACAAGTTTATGTACCGCGAGAGCTACATCGCTGCTGGTGAAAAGATTAACAAGATCAAAAATCACACGACAAAACTCACACAGCGTTTGTCGAATACACCATCTGTGGGGCCAAACTAAACTGAGCTTTGAAGAATGGCCCAGTGTATAGTACCGGTATGTATGGTTATAACCATTAGCTTATTGGAACACACGGACGTTTGCAGAATGCTCGCTTCCTAGCATTACGTTCTCAGATACATCAGCTGTGAGAGATAAAAATATCTTGTCGGAAATGATGTGGTTCGCAGCTTTCCCGTTGGGACGGACGGATTCTGTTGAACCCTGAGTGCAATAATTTATTTATACATACTACGTTAGTTTGAGTACGTCTCATGATTGCCAACTGACCGATTTCTGTGTCGCCTCTTGTCTGCAGGTAGTGCAGTAAACTGGAATTGGCAGACCAGTGACCAGATTGACACTTGAGTTCTGGGCATGGCTGAGATTACACTGAAGCTGTCCTCAGAGCGGCATTACTAGTTTCCATACTTAGGTCAAACGGGTGTTGATCGCACTTTGTTAAGTCTTATGTTATGTGAACTGTCGACTATATTACTACTTATCAGTAATGTAACAGGGGACTAAGGGAAGCACCATTATTTTTGAAAAGCTAATTAAGTTCACTCCATCTAGGTGGTGCAATACGAAGTGGCTTAAAATTATACCATTTAGTAGCGAGCCGATATTTACATCTCTTACGCTAACCTGAACTGCGATATCTATTTCTTTAAGATGTTACTTGTTGTTAATTCTTCGACCCTTGACATTCCTTTTAGAGTGCGAACTGCCATCGACGACACAAAACATTTTTCGATGTCCAGGCTTGATCGGGCGAATAATCAAATGTTCATCGTGTGTGATTTTGAACCGAGCTATTTCGTACCTGAGCATGAATATGTTCACATCCTGGTGCGATTAAATTGGATTAACAAGGGAAAATAGTAAACAATAAGAACTTTACAATGTGGAACGTGTTGACCGAATAGTAAGCCGGACATCGGTCCATTATATCGCAGAGAACATTGGACGAAACCGAAGAGGGTCTGCATGATATCACAAAGTGCCAGTGAGGGTCGGAGTAAGAATGCAATCAGTACTCTCTCCAAAGTTAGAAGCCAATGGTATGGCACTGTTCAAAATTTGACGTGCGTGAAATTAGCAAGTATTACAACGTTCATCCTCAGAAAACGGTGCGTTGGGCAGCATTCGGAATCAAGTGGCTTTTCATGATGGTGTGGTTCTAGAAGGCAGGTAACACCCAATGTCGGACGAGATAAAGTGGAGAATTTTGAAAATGAAAGCAGTAGTTAGCTAGTTACAGACAGCAGTTCTTTAAGACTTATCACGGAAAGCGTGTAATTTTATTTTGTGAAACCTCATTATGTTAACCCGTTCATCCATAGTTAAAACTTTAGTGACATTGAAAAGCGACGCAAAGGAACACAGCGAAACCTAGTTCGAATCGGAAGTGTTGTTACAAAATCACACATTACTAACACCTCAACGTAAACGTCAACTTAACTCGTCAACCTGGAAATAGCTGACGGTATAATTGATGAACGTAAGAGATTGCATTTAGACAGCAACAAACCGTTCAGAATAGGAGAGAAATCACATCAGTTTTAAACATCTATACCATCAAGTTCGCCATCACCATTTCTGTTAGAACTATTTCATTAGTGCTATGAAATCTGGCGTTAACTCGTGTGAATAGTGATTTTTGGTACTACATACCTGCATTGCATCTTATTCAGAAGCAAGAGGGAAGTCATTCATGTTCAACAATTCAGTGACGATAAGACTTATAAATGAGAATGCAAGTAGGAAGGCGTAAAAATTCGGTTTAACTCAAACGATGAATCATTTCTTTGGTTTGTGTGAGCCAGTCGGAAAAGCACGACAAAAACTAACTAAAGCTGTGCTATGTGGTCGGCTATGGCTTTGAGTCAGCACATCAATCTCCCGTCTTCCGTCAGGCTATCAAATCAAGCCGACACTGCTTTTGGTGAGTGGCCTACTCACGCCTTCCATTTCTGTCTCATAAATATGCAAGTGCGCAGAGTACTGTGAGCTTGGCTAGAAATTCCTCATAGACTATCGTGGTGCTTACCGTTAGCTTATGTCCGTTCGTATCAAGGTAACCGAAGTTTGAACTAGTTTGACGTGACATATTTGCAAACTTCGTTGAAGACTGACTTCAATTTGTTTCTGAACTCTTGGTGCGGACCAAATGAATTGAACAGTTCCCAAATTGGTTATGGTAAGTCTAATTTCTTGGATGATACGTTATTTGTTTTACCTTGTGGATAGACCGTAAAATGTTCGGTACCTTAATTGTTTAGTTACAGTATAGATCCTAC